>JARVGQ010001954.1:28522420-28542534 GCA_031762355.1 Hypsolebias martinsi | reverse complement strand
CAACTGGACCAAAACATCAGGATGTGGGCTTTCCTTAAAACTTCTTGATTTCCTGGTTCTCGACAGTCTTTGAGTCCTTCATGGATTCACGAAGTGGAGTTGAACTCTTTCGGTGCTGTGAACGATGGGCCATATGCTAAAGGCGTCGTTCAACAGCCCGGGCTCGCAGAACGTCTTCTGTGACCCACCCGAGCCATAAGCTCTAAAGCCTTTTTATTGAAACTCTTTCTGAGGAAAATTTTATTTTGAAAATCATCCGGAAATAACCGCTGCTTCTGTCAGCCAAAGCAGACCTCGGGGTCGCGTGAGGAGTAAACACAACGAAACCGGCTCGGACATCAAATGGACAGACGACCCTTTTTGCATCTAAAGGTTGGGTGCCAACACTCTTACCGGACTTGAGAAATAACATCTGCCCAAAGGTAAAGAGTCGTCGATGTTTACCAAGAACGTATCTGGGTCTAGCCGGAAGTCGTGGGAGAGCGTATAATTTCTGGTTGACACTACCCAAGATAAATCCTCTCCTTTTCCTTAAATCTTTCCTTCTCCTACTTAAAACCTTTCCCGCCAGTAAACTAAGTTAAAGTGCCTTCAGATTAGTTATTTTACCATCTTATAACGTAATCTGTTGTCTTACTTAAAAATATTTGATGTTGTATGCCGCAAGAAATGAATCACAGCCAATTATGTGTAAATGTTATGATGTTAGAATTTGATTCTGTTAAATAAATGACCACATTTCTGATGGGTGGGATATAATAACGTCTCATTTCACTATATATTCATCTGGGTCATACTAGAATTGAATTAATCCAAAAAGAAGAAGAACCCATCTATAAATCAATAATTATTGTTATGGAACTCGAATGAGTCCTGTATAATTATTGAAAGGTGGAAAAGGTTTCCCTGCCTTTTCTCCTACAACTGTACCTACATGAGTAAACACTTGATTCAATAAGCATTTAGAGAGCAACAACCTGACCAACAGCTCCCCTTGTGTGAATAGAACACGCGCCACTTCTTTCAAGCATCCTAATGCCCCCCTCCACCCCAGTTGACAATTGTATTATGGCACACAGTAAAGCTGCACTAGCTAAGATGCTACAAATGTAGCTCTCCGCATCTTGCATGCCCCACCCCCAGCTCCTGAAGATAAGGGGCGTTTCACTTTGGGACAAATTGAGGTTGCCGATTGGACAGTTGCTGACAAGCCTATTGGTTTGATTGACAGGTAGCATCGAAGATCCAACTTGTGCAAAAGAAAAAAAAAATCATAGATTTTACTGTCTTGTTTAAGTGTCATCACTTGTTCCCTATTTATTCCAAATTTTATTAAATATTCTGGTGAATCAAAGGTTTGAGAACTGAGTTTCCTTATAAAATCCTAATGATGGCTTCTTAGCTTTCATGGGTGCTAAGTTAAACTCTAGGGGTGCTCAAGCACCCCCAAAAAGAGGCTAAAAATTGTCACAGTTGTATGTTTTATACAACATTTTGTATTGTTTTCTCAAATTTATTTATGAGAATGTTTCTTTAGGAAGAATAGTTGACTTACAGAAACTCTAATAATACCCGAAAGCTTTAAACAGGAGCAATGGGGATTATTATTTTCTTCCTACTGTAAATTACATCCTCAAACTTGCCCTTCACGTACTCACACAAGCCCACACAAACTGTACACAAAACATACACACACTTTTTTTTGGCTCTTACCCAGTTTCTCACATCGAGCACACACATGCAGTCCTTTGAGCCTGTGCCCTATGAACCATGACAGCTGTAGCCAGCTTGATTGACAGAGTTTGAAAGTCAGGTTCAAGTGCAGGTTCACACGACTTGCAGCGCTACTTTGCTTTCCACCATAAGGTTCTCTCCGTCTCCACCATCGCAAGATAACTTATCTTCACCAGATGTCTGTCACATGCTGCGATGTTTTCTGCCAGTCATCTCCCAGTCTCCAGTGTTTAATTAGTGCTCATTACAGCCTGGGCTTTCTTTGTAAATAATATATGGGTGCCAGAGAAAGTACATCAACATAAGCTGTCTCTGGAGAGAAAGCAGTCATGAATAGTAAAATCATCAGCACGTTCGTTCGCTACATCTATTGTAAGATCAGACTTCACCGGCAGCGAGGCAGACGTGTGCGTTGCTGTACTCGATGCTGTACATCCTCAGAAGGGTTTATGTGGGTGTTCACTCACTAATGAAGTGGCTAGGCTTGTATATTTTTACATACGCGTGTTGTAAAATTGTTGGAAAGCCAGAAATTTCTCAGCCTTTATGCAAACAGAGCACAACCTCTGAATTTGATTTTAATACGCCGTTTCTTTTTTTCTTGCCGATCTCTCCAGGGCTTCCATCTCGTCTCAGCAGCTTACATCATCTCAGAAATAGTACAACCCTTCACTGTGAGTGCTGAGGTGGGATTAGGGTTTTAGACATTTGAATGCTGTATGACTACATCAACACACACCTCAGTAATAGGTCCTGTCATTGAAACAAATCACAGGCTATCAGGGGCAAGGGCCCCAAGCTATGCAAATTCACATTCCATTTTACCTCAGCAGAAAATTGGAGCGCCAAGAAATAACTTGTGATCCTTTCCTAATATTTCTCCAATAATTCAGGAAGCTCTGGTGGGGCCACTTTACATTTTGGTGGAGGACAAAAACAATTTGCTTGATATTGCATTACACCACCAGGAATGACAAAATTGGCCACAACAGAGAGCGACAAAAACAAACCTAATCTGACTCTTCAATTTCACGGTGACAGACCCTGCTGTAATGAGGTGTCTTCCCTCTCTCCTTGTGAAAAACCTCAATGCCATCTACAATATGAAACAAGGACGTGTAAAGATGAGCTGTCGTGCTCATTGTGATAGCCGATTTACTTCTTGCCTAGATCCATAGTTTTGATAATGAAACACATCAGATATCATCAGCAGGAAACAGTACATCTATGTAGCATTATGTAAATATCATCAGTTAATTTTGCACAAATTATTTTGGTTATTCCAAGCGTTTGAGTGCAAAACAAATTAGATAACAAGAAATGTGTTTTCCAGCATGCACTTGGATAGTTTACAGAGTGCAGAGGAACTAGGATGAAAATTAGCAGCCGTGGTCTGGTCAAATTGGTACCAAAGTGGACCGACCTCTATTTTTTTAAGGGTCTGCAGTGTGTCAAAATGTGCAGTTGACTTTTTCTTGGTAAATCTATGTTCCTATCAACTATGGTCACAGGCTCTAAGTAGATATTATAATAAAGAAGCAGAAATGTGTACAACAAAGTGGGAATTATCTGAAAAAAGCATGCATTTGCAAAAATAAAAAAATAAAAACGCTGAATAGTAGCTAAAAAGCAGAAAGAAGTTTAAATGTTACCACTTTACAGTAAGGCTTCGCTTACAGAAGGCTAATAAATAGTCTATAGATATGTTATCAATTCCTCTATAAACACATTATAAATCATTAATAACTGCTTAATTAAGGGTGACAGAGAGAGACAAAACTGCCCCGTTTCTTAGTGAGCCAAATCTGTTCATCTATATATTTTATCTAGAGTTGTTATATTAAACATTTCAGACTAAGTTACTACCTTGTAAGCGTTGTAAACCTATTTCTTAGGATATAATGTACTTTTTGCACTGCATTATAAGTTTCTACAATAAATATTAAATCCTAAAAAAAAAAAAAAAAAAATAGGTTTACAAATGTTTATTGTGCTTACAAGGTAGTAACTTAGTCTGAAATGTTTAATATAACATGAAATATATAGGTGACCAAATCTGGCTCATTATTTGGCAAGAAACTGGTCAGTTTTGTCTCTCTTTAACCCTTAATTAATGCATAATAAGCAGTTATTAATGATTTATAAATTACTGTATTTAGAGGAATTAATAACTATCCACTAGTTTATTAGCCATCTATATGTGGAGCTTTACTGTAAAATGGTCCAGGTCTCTCTTGTAAATGAGTCCTCGAGGCTCAGTGAGATTAACCTGTCTAAATAAAGGTTGAATGAAAAAAAATGGTACCGTTTTAAATTACCAGAAGAAAGTGGAGAGAGCACATTTTGCCCAAATAGACTAAAAGAAGCAGAAATGAGCACAAAAAGTGGAAATCATCTAAAAAAAAAAAAGGCAGAAATTTTAAAAATTAAAATAAAATAAAAAAAAAACTGCTGAATAGGCAGAAATAGGCTTAAATTACCAGAAGGAAGTGGAAAGAGCACAACTGTGCCCAGTTAGGCTGCAAAAAGTTTAAATGAGTGTAAACTATGTGGAATTTGCTGAAAAAGCTAAAATTTGCGTAAAACTGCTAAACACAAGCTGAAATAGCTTAAACTTGCAGAAATAAGCTTAAAGACATAACAAGCTGAAATTATCAGAAATAAGTTAGAAGAAGTACATTTTTTGTGTTTTTTAGCAAAATAAAGCTGAAACAAGCACAAAACAGCTTAAAAACAGCAGAAATTGGCTGAAAGTAACTGATTTATTTATTTTTTTATTGGCACATGGAAGCTGAAAGGAGCTTAACCAGAACAAAATATGAAAGGAACAGTAAAAGGTTGTAAACAGATCTAAACATTTGAATGGTGTAACATTAGCTCAATTCATTTTCTATGAGGAAATAAAATGGCATAAAAAGCTAAATATTTCCAAAAGCTAAAGTTGCACCAATACCAAACATTATTATAGGATTGTCCTGAAACACCTGAACATTTTGATATGATTTACTTGAAAACTGTGGAACGAGTTAGAGGCTGAAAAACATGCAGAATAGGGATAGTAACTATAAGAAATATAACAGGATTGAAACGGTGTGAATGCTTAATAAGCATTCACATAATAAAACTGTAGATGCATTACAGCTAAAAAGTTTCTTTACCCTAGGGGCGCCTGTACTCAACCTAAAGAACGTGATGCTGTAGCTGGCATGTAATATGTGTTTTCCTGTTTTGGTAAATAATCAAACTGCTCTGTTTTTTCTTTGGGCAGTGGAAGATTACTGCAGTATGACATTTTCAAACTTTCAGCAGGGTCAAAGTTTCTCTCAACACATCTTTCATATCAAATTCTGGTCAGCATATAGCAGAAATGTGGGTCTTGCAGAGAAAAAAAAAGTTTTAGGAAACTTATTTATTCAATATGGAGGCGCATCAAAAGTTCTGACCATGGAAGACTTGTCTGAGGCAATAAGTGAGATACGGAGCTCAGGTCTGCTTTGCTTCTTATCAGTCAGAAAGTTTACTATCCGATGTGATCCTTTTACTTTGAATAGTAGAAAATATATTTTAGACATTTTGAAAACTCTAAATATTTGTAGTGTTCGTTGCCTACATGCTTGTCAGCAAATGTTTGCATCAACATAATTAGTTCCTACTTCAAATAACTGAAGAAAGAAAAAAAAAACACAGAAGGCTGAAAAGGTCAAAGCGTGACTTGTTCCATTTTGAGCGTGCAGAGCTTTTTTTTTTTTTTTTCTTGTTAGATAATTCACAGAACTCATATCATTGGATCTAAATAAAATAATTCATTATATATTTCAAACCTACAGTATCTGCTTTCTGATGTCAAGTAAAATGTGAAGAAAAAGTCCCTATAAAGTTTGACTTTGTCTTAGTGTTCAGCTGATTAACATGGTTATTAGATGGATGACTCATATGCATGACAGCATTCATTCTTTTCTTTTCTTTTATTTTGTGAATTTTATTTTATTTTATTTTTGGTCGGGGCTCAGTGAATTTCAAACTAAAGTTTAGCATCAAAGGACAGTTTTACAAAGTTGCTAGTTCAGATTCCATTTCACTTGCTATGTACTCTTTTTATTTCTGGAGTCATGGAGGCTGGGAGCTGTCACAAGGACAAAGTTGGGTTAGAGACAGTGAGTCTGTCAACACAGCTGTAAGTAGCTAAAGCAATGCAAAGCAGCAGCCACAGTAGGAGCCAAAGGGCATCACTGCTTTCCACTACAGAACTTCTTTTTTTTTTTCCCACAAACTTGACAAATGTCATCTTAATTTACTTGTTTTAGTGCAATATGTGTAGGACTGGCATGAGTCACATGATAAACATGAGTTTGATTCAAAACCAGTATTTCTGTCTATTTTTTCCAACTACAGCTTGAATCAGGCAACACATTGTCCAGTAGATAATTAAAAGAGTGAATGGCTACATGGGAATGATATGACAGAAGTAAAACTTACAAAGTAGTATGTACACTGAACAAAAATATAAATGCAACTGTTTTGATTTTGCTCCCATTTTTCTTGAGCTGAAAAAGATTAGACTATGTACACAGAATGCCTTTTATTTAAATATGTGTGTAAATCTGTGTTAGTGAGCACTTCTCAATTTGTCAAGATAATCCATCTACCTCAGAGGTGTGGCATATCAAGATGCTGAATAGACAGCATGATTGTCACCTGTGGAGGGATATAACTAAGTACAAGTACTTTTTTACTGTACTTAAGCCCCTTTTTTTAATATATCTGTACTTTATTTAAGTAGAGTTAAATGTGGGTACTTTTGACTTTTACTCCACTACACTTTATATTATATTAAGTATCTGTACTTTCTACCACACTACATTTCTATAATGTGTTTTGTTACAAGTTACATTCACGTTGCGGCTTTTTGATTGTTAGTTTGAAAGTAACTGATGTCAAGAGAGGGGTTGTTCCATTGAATCACTGCAAAGTGGGCAGGTAATGTTAGACCCACCTTCAAGAAGAGCTGGACCAATGATGTATATTCTAGTATATACATCATTGAACTGGGAGCACCCACAGCACTGCTAACACACCAAAATGCATTCCACCGCAAAGAGTCAGTCAGAAGATAACGCACCACCCACGGCCCGATTGAAAGATTATTAAAAGACTATTGAAAGATTATTGTAAGACTGTTCAGTACAGCAGGACAGATTTTCTCTCCCAACAAGAGCCAGACTGGATTCAAAAACTTTGAAAACCAACTTCTCCTGAATTTGAACAAGAAATTCTTGCTGCAACATTACAATGTGTCAGTTCATGGACGTTAGGAGACAAGAGATGTCTTCAAATGGTTCAATACTCAGGTCCAAGTTTTGAAAATGGTGTCAGTAAGTTAAAATAGTGTTCACCATTGACCCATTACAAGTTGACTAGACAGTATTTTAACTAGAGTTGATGCCAAACTGGATTTGAAATGATCAGATATTCCTTTGTTAGGTCTAATGCTCCTTTTTTCAGACAGACAACTTTTACTTAAATGTGTTTACTGCAGTTAAAATGACATATTCGTTTTGTGTTAAATAAAACTTTCAAAGGTATAATCATTCCTCTTTCTTATTTTGCTTAATGGCATTTAACTGTGCATGCCATCCCTGAAATTCTGACACACAGAATCACAAGTCCAAGTGTGAACGGTGTCACAGAGTAAACACAATAAAGACATGCACTATCTGCAGCATTGTTCATTAAAATGACTCAACAATATTCATGCATTACAGAAAATATACAAAGTGCATAAGATAGGCACACAATGAAATTGTAGACCATTGCGTTAGGTAATACATTGAGCAAGTGTTTTTACTTTTTTAACTTTTACAAGCAAGTATTATTTACTTTTATGTAAGTAAAAACATGAATGTGGTACTTCTACTTTTAGAGTGCATTTTTGTTTGCTTATTTGTACTTTTACTTACTTAAGTACAGTATTTGAGTACTTTCTCCACCACTAATTAATGCATGTGTGCTTTAGCCTGACCATAACAAAAGGCCACTGTAAAATGTGCAGTTTTATCACAGCACAAAGGCACAGACATTGTGAATTTTGAAGGAGCGTGCAGTTTGCATGCTGACTGCAGCATGAGCTATTGCTTGTGAATTGCATGGTAATTTCTCTACATACATACTTACATAACCAAATAATTTCTGCACAAACTGTTTTTTGACAATTTATGCAGAAATTCTTGGATTCAGCTCATGAAATAAGGGAACAAAAACAAATGTTGCATATATGTGTGTGTGTATGATGATTTTTTTACCGTATTTTTCAGACTATAAGGCACACTTAAAATCCTTAAATGTTCTCAAAAATCAACAGTGAGTCTTATAATCCGGTGCACCTGATCTATTAATTCAGGTTGTGCTTACTGATCTCAAACCAATTTTATTCCATGCACGGTGCTCAAAAATCTGTCAAAAGGTTTTTGTTTTGCTTAATGCACCTTAAGGTGCATCTTATAGTCCAAAAAATACTGTCAGTGTTTTCTTATAATTCAAGGCATTTGACCCTATAAATATTGTGTATTTACATAATGCCCTGATGCATGCTCAATAATCCAGATAGAAAAGTCTAAAAAAGCCAAGTCTGGTCCTCTGGACATTCAAAAAAACAAAACAAAACAAAACATTGAATGTCCAGAGGACCAGACTTAGCTTTTTTAAAGATATTTACACAATGGTTTTATTCCCCTACCTACTGCAATGTGGTTTATTTCCCTACCTAATGCAATGTAATATTTCATACTTAGCATAAAGAGATGCATTTTAAATCTGTCTTTTTTTCCCTTCAAATCTGTGATTTAAAATTTTCACCTGATAAATTAAACATGAATGTTTTGTGGCATTGTATTTGTTTTTTCTTCAGAGGTATTTAGCACTAACTGCAACATAAATTCCCATAACTAATATGTTTGCAAATCTGTGCAGTATTCATTTGTTCATCGTATTTTCCTGCCTTATTTACTTTGTAAAAACAGTGCAGTTTATGATAGGAACTAAGATTATTTTTAGTACTTTGAATGGAAGGTCATTTATTTGTGATAAGAACAATAGCTGGGACTTGATATATAACTTTTAAAGGTCATTATAGTTTATGAAATCTGCCTTTGTAATGGTATATTTTCCAAAGACTAGACATTGGCTGTAAACCACTGGAGATCTCTACCCTCTTGTGTCCAACAGCAGTTACAGAAAAGTTCTCCGATTTCAATATGACAATGCCGATGGCAAAAGCATCACATCCCAGAGCTCCCCTGAGTCCACATCCTCTCCTCTATCTGCCTGCTTGCAGCGCCGGTCAGGCCTGATGATCCAGATTTTGCTGGTTTTTAATTAAGTGGAAGGTCAAATCTCATCGCTCTTGACTTCAGGGAGCTGCTGCTGTCTGCATGGCAGAGGAGCTACACCCAGCCATTAATTTTATGGAGCGGGGACTTTAATTGATTAAAAAGTTAAGGAGTATGGGGATTTTTGTTGAGAGGCACGATCATTTTGTTGATGTGAAAGAGCTGCTTGTCACACTGCTTGGGTCTGGTGATGACATGGTGTGAGACAGCGTTTTACCTGAGAGTAAAGAATTTTGGGGGGTTTGTTTGTTTTGATCATTTTAGTTATTTTGTTTACTGCAAAAGCTACTATTCTGACATCTTAAAAAATCTTCATCACTTGAGTTTTGGATTGTTTCTAATCCTGTTCCTTCTGAAACTAAGCTATCATATATTGTCATACAATGATTTCTCAAAGATACATAATTTAACCCTATATGTCAATGGGACTACTACAGTTTAAAATGCTCTTAATTTAAGTGTAACTAAAAACTATTTACATCAATCTGCAGGCATTTTTCTTTTAAAATATCTGGCCATTAAAATGACTAATTTAGATTTATTTTTTATTACCAACTGAATAATCCCCTCATCCCTTAAAATGGCACAACTCTTCACCTTTACTGCTTCTGAATGCAGAGAATATGCAAACTAGCTGGATCTGGCCCCTCTGCTAGCAGCCTGTCCCCACACTCACTTTGCATATGCAAGCAGGCTTAACCCATCTCACTCACTGGTCCCCCTGCAGCAAGGAAGAGCACACAGCTTCCATAGTATACGAGTACCTGTACGTGAATTATATAATAAGCAATAGTGAGTTTTGTTTGTCAGAAAAGACAACCGACACATAAATCAATCAATCAATCAACTTTATTTCTATAGCACATTTTAAAAACCACAGGCGTATCCAAAGTGCTGTACAATAAGACAAAAGACAAGTTAATTAAAACGATAAAAACATACAAAAAAAACATACATATAACAGTTTTACTGCAGGTGTGTTAAAATGCCATAAAAGATAAGATCACATGTTAAAAGCCAAGGAATACAAGTGTGTTTTTAAAAGAGATTTAAAAGCAGGAAGAGAGGAGGCCTGTCTGACACTCAACGGTAAGTTGTTCCACAGCCTGGGAGCAACGACAGCAAAAGCTCTGTCACCTCTGAGCCTCAGCCTAGTTTTGGGGACTCTCAACAGCAACTGATCAGCTGATCTTAGAGATCGGGGAGGGCAGCAAGGCTGAAGCAGCTCAGACAGATATTGTGGGGTAAGATTGTTCAAGCATTTAAAGACAAACAGCAAAAGCTTCAAATGAATTCCATAGTGAACAGGGAGCCAGTGAAGGGACACCAGGATGGGAGTGATATGTTCGTGCCTACGGGCCTGAGTTAACAGGGGAGCAGCAGAGTTCTGCACAAGCTGCAGACGGGCGAGAGAGGTCTGGCTGATGCCTACATACAGCGCATTACAGTAATCAAGACGAGCTGTGATAAAAGCCTGGATTAATTTCTTCAAGTCAGGTCTTGCCAGGATTGGTTTCACTTTTGCTATTTGGTGAAGCTGATAAAAACTTTTCTGAACAACAATGCTGATCTATTTTTCAAATTTAAAATCAGACTCAAACTTCATCCCCAGATTGGTGACACAGTCCCTGAGATAAAAAGACAGTGAGCCAAGTTCTATGCTGGGAGAGGGACAGCAACTCGGTCCAAACATCATAACTTTAGTCTTGTTCTCATTTATACTAAGGAAGTTTAGAGAAAACCATGCCCTAACATCATTAAGGCAGTGTGTAAGTTGCTGGAGTGTATTGTTTTGAGCCAGGGGAAGATATATCTGGCGATCATCAGCATAGAAATGAAAAGAAATGTCATGTTTCCGAAAAATGGAGCTGAAGGGGTGTAAGTAAAGAACAAATAAAAGAGGGCCAAGGATTGAGCCCTGGGGTACGCCATGTGGAAAAGGAACAGTGGAAGACATAAAATTGGATAGATAAGTTTTATTGCAACAGGCTTGATAAAATTAGTCGTCAAGTCATCTTTATTTATTTATTAATTATTTAAAATTAGATGCCTCACTGATGGAATCAGCCCATTAGAAAGGACTAAACACAATAATTATACAAAATTAAATTAAAGTATGCTCTAAAATAGATTAAAATACTTTGTAATCATATTAAATACTAACCAATCTGGTTTAAAACACTACACAATTATTCTTACCTGATTTTCAAGTACATACAAGCAACATTTACTTCAGTAATAGCTTTTAGATAAAAACAACTATTTTATACTCTTTCCTAGAGTTTTTATTATCTTCCCATGAGCAGGGGGTGGGTTGAATGTTTGCTCTGGGCCTTTTTGAGGCAATGGGAAATATAAAGATCCTCCAGGGAGAAAAGAGGCCATCCGAAGAGATTTCAACCAGTGGTGATGACCCTCTAGAGCGCTTTCTTCTCTGCTGCTGTGCAGCTGGCAAACCACACACAGATGCATTTGTAAATCAGGAGGTCCCAGAACACAGAGGTGGTTCTGTCCAGCAGATCAAGGGAAAGAAAAGGCTATTGAACACATTGAAATATCCACAGTTTATCATGCACTGTACAAAGTATGTGAGGTTATTCTTCTAAAATATATCTGCTAAATAAAAAAGGATGCAAAAAAAGGATCTTTGGACTTTCAACAAAGTACGTGAAATGGCAATTTTTTTTTTTTTTTAGTACCGTTTCCTTTGGCATGATGATGATGATGATGATGATTATGTTGATGATGGTTATGGTTAATGATGGTTATGGTTAATTTAAACATGATCCTTAAAAAAAAAATCTGAACCTAAATGTATAAACCTTACCAATAATGAGTACAAAAAATTAAAAATGGTACTTCAGAAAATGATGGATCACATGAAGCTAAAACTCATGTACTTTGTATGTTGAACGCTCACAAATAATACCACACATAGCCTCTCACATCCTTGTAGGTGGGCATCATAGCAGATGTCCTTTATAGTCCAATTTTACAAAATACACTTTTTTATGCAAATACAAACAGAATTATTTGGGAGATCTTTCAAGGAGCAGATGCTTTAGACCCTGTCCACACAGAAACAATGATTTGTGAATAACAGTGATTTTTTTTTTTCTTTCAGTTTCAGCATGAATTGAATTGCCATCCTTATGTTTTATGAAAAACAGCATTGTGAAAACAGATTTGTGAAAACTCTGATGTCATAGACCTACCTCAACTCTAACCTATGACCCCAATCATTATTATCATTATTATACCTTTATTTTACCAGGAAGAAATCCACTGAGGCCATCAGTCTCTTTTACAAGGATGTCCTGGACAAACATAACATATTACATGCTTACATTTGTGCAGACCAAAGATCAAAAAGGGATCAAAAAGGTTAGAGCACCTCTACAGCATTTTTGGGTCACTGTTTGTGTTTCTGTGTGGGTTAAAATATCAGAGGAAATTGTTAATTACTCACAAGAATAATTTTAGCAACTCAAAAATAAAAAAGAAATGATTCAGAAAGACGGCATTTCCACATGGGCTTTACAACAATGCTGACCATCCTCTGCATGGTGCCATCATGAAGCAGAGGAGCTCCTTCAGTGGTGGACTGCTGTCCCCGCCCTGCACGGACAGTTTCAAGAAGTTCTTTGTCCATAAAGCCATCAGACTGTTCAACTTCTCCCCATACAATAAAAATAGAACCTTGTAAATCTGCAGTTCCCACAGACACGTATGTATATGTATGTATGTATGTACATATGCATATGTATATGCTTAGCTGTGTATGTATGTATACATATATATACAGTGTATATATAGGTTAATCATGAATGTAGTACACCCTAATACCTTGTGCATGTGTATAATGTCTTTTTTTTATTTGTGTATTCTGCATCTTTTTTTTTTATTATTTCATGTGTTTTTTTTTTTTTTTTCTGCATAATTAGAACATTACTGGATGCCTCGAATGTCCTCCAGGGATTCATACAGTATCCATATGTCTATCCATCCGTCTATCCAGCCATCTATTAGTTTTCAAGTTGTTGTTGTTGTTTTTAACTCCAGTGCATATTCCTGATTTATTCTGCTCAGAGTTGCAAGGCAGCTTAATTGTTTCTCAGTGTCAGGTATATGTTGAACAGTCCATTGCAGGACAAACAAAGAGACAAACAAATCTATCTATCAAAGGCTATCATGCATGTGCACATTCATCTCGACAGATCATGCAGAATCACCTTTTGACCACCATCACTTTTTTTTAATTTAACGAGACAAACTTTGGCACAAAAAGATGTTCACACTTGACAAAAAAAGAGCAATCCAAGTGTGTACTAAACTGTGTGAATAAGTAAAGTTTGTGAGAGTTTAAACATGCATTATTGTACTAAAACACAAAACAAGTATTAAATTGAACACTTTTAAATGAGATAAACAGCCACTTGTTTTACTGCTTACTCACTGCATTTCGGCTTAACACCAATACAGATCAGAACATAATATCCCTGTTTTCCCGCAGTTATCCATTAATAATGCTGGATGTTGCAGCAAGGCCAGGAAGTCAATTAGAATGGATGTATTTCTGACTGCCGCTGCCATTTCTCTGTCTCATGTTCACTTGCAGTTGTAGGAATCAGATAACTGGCTCTTTGGGCTTAAATAGAAGGAATCTTCCCTCGGAAGCACTTTGTAAAAACAAACACAGGCATGATGCGAAACCATGCGCTTCCCAAACCTCCAGGGAGGTCTACAGTGTCAGATCCACTTGATGGTCTCCTCTCAGCTATCTCTGTATCATTTGCCACCTCACAAGAAGCTGAGGTCACTAGTTGTAACCTTTTACCCCCATTGGGAGCAACAACAAATATGGGGAGGTATATTTGGAATACAGTTGTAATATCTCATGACAACAAGCACAGTCTGCTCGTCTGTTCAGAGCTTTTCACTGGGAGTAAATGTGTAGTGAGCGGGAAAAATGTTAAATTCAAGCAGAGAGTTCATGAAAGTTACTGTATTCTACGCATCACAGAAACTGCAACTTGATTTTTTTTTTTTTTTTTGGTGCATTTTTTAACTCAAGCCTGGAAGCAGACTTCTTCCTCTTGGTCAAAACGAGGATGGATGTGGTTCAGTGTAGAAAACTGTCAGGCCTTCTCTCTTCTCCTGTCAGGAGTATCTGTCAGCTCTGCTGCAGTTCAGTCTAATAAATCAGCTCCGCCAACTGCGTTTCCAGCCTGAAGGCTCTCTTGCCAAACAATACAGCTTTAAAGATAAAGAAACAAAGAGAATTCCCAAGATACGCAGCTTCTTCTTTTTTTTTTTTTCCCCCTATCATCTTTCTATCAGGCCTTGTTTTCTGCTCAATTAGTGAATCTAACAAAGTGCTTTTCATTTGGCTCTCACAGCGGCAAAAGTGACCTTATTCGCAACGCCGTTCTCTCCACAGGGGCAGCAACAAACGAAGCCTTGTCTTTTTAAAGGAGAGCATAATGAAGCTTTGAGGAGGCATGATTCAAGTCAGATGACCCACCAGGATTTCAATTTACCCCTGTCAAAAAAATTTGAAAGGCACAAATAAAAATTGCCGCAAGGGCAGACTGTTTATATTCCCTCCAGAATGTATTGATTCATTGGGCGCAGAATGATGCCTATTCATGTCTCTCTTGTGTGTCTCGTCCTTCTGTTTCAGGTGCAAGTGCAACCTGCATGCCAACAGCTGTGTGTTTGACAAGGGGAAGCTGGGCTGTGAGTGTGAGCACAACACCACAGGACCAGACTGCAGCCGCTGTAAGAGGCAATACCACGGAAGAGCCTGGAGTGTGGGCTCCTACCTCCCCATACCCAAAGGAACCGCTAATATATGTAGGTATAGCATTCTAACGTTCTGTAGATACTGATGCAACCAATTTAGATGTGATATGGGTCTTGTTACTACTGACACAGACACCTGACAAAGGCTGAAACATCTAACCTTCTATTTTTGCTTTTGGCCTTTGAGAGGTTTCACCTTCCCCTCAGTTTAGCTCATAACCCGTGGGCAGCATCTCACCCAGACGTCACTTTCAGGCCAATTTATGGCTCTGTTTGTTAAACGTAATGAAGTACAGACTGGAAAAAAGACAACCCAAGTCACATTTTATAAGACTGATTCACAAAGAGTGCAGTGCACTCGCTTTAAGCTCAAACCTCTGCACTCGGCATCAGACTCACAAAGTAATTGGCACTAATGATGTGCAGGTACAAGCATTTGATAGAAAGTACACATTCCAAGGCTTCATATTACATCGAGTTGTTTTCTGAAGACCTAAGCATTATAAGCAAGGCAGTGTTGAATTGCAATTGTAGATCAAGGTTCATTGTTAGAACCATATGTACAAAAGTTTTTATTATATTTTATTTTTTGTATTTATTTAGCAGCATTGTCGTCATGTATTTACTAGTGAGCTGTTTTCTTTCTTTTTGTTCCCGTATGAAATTTATGCAATTGAATACTCAGCAATAGGATAACACCAAATTTGGTACTGCGATCTCAACTCTATTACAAGTGTGAACAAGGTATCTCTGAGGCAGAAGGTGCTCTTTTGCATTATCCCCATTATAATCTTGGACAGGAGTTGAGTCACATTTATCAAATCCCATGCCTGGGGCCGGAAAGCTCATTGCCTCAATAAATCTCATACAAGCCACTCAGGGTTGTAGCAGTAGATGGCCAGGCGTGGCCAGATGGTAGAAGATCTAGCCCTCTGCTCCTTGATTTGGACTTAATGCTGTCTGGCAGCAGTCCTTTTGGAGTGACGGCACATTTTTCAGTCGCTCATTCTTGATTTTCAAACTGGATTTGCACCGCAGTGTATCACCACTGATTCATTGCATTGCTAAATGCTTGCTGTAACACCAATTTTCTCCTTCATCTGTTGTTGATTAATTGGGGGATTTTCTCTGCATTGGTATGAATACGGCTCGGATTGAGCGTGCATGTTTGTGCGGGGAGCTTTGTGTGTGCTCATGCATGTGCAGGCAACACATTTGATTGTGTGTGGGAGTCTACGAGAACGACTGTGAACTCTAAGGAGATATTGCCGGATTTACCCCTGCACCTCTTCTGTGTTATGAGCCTCCCTGCAATGTGTGGTGCTCACTGTCAGATTGACAGGCCATTATTAAAAAAAAAAAAAAAAATCCAACACTTGGACGCATCTGCCCTGAACTGATGAAACCAAGGTCTAGCCATATCAAAAGCAATATTAATGCTTGTTTGGCAGTGGCATAAAAAGCAATAATATTGTACATGGAAGTGATGCAACAATATTGGTCCCCCAGGTGTTGAATGAGCGCACTTTTGTCTTGAATTATTCCTATTTCTCTCATGGGTAAAGCTTCATCCCAATAACATGCCTTTATCCATTACACAAAACCCGTGTATCTTATAAAGACATTAAATATACAGCCGTCACATTAAGAAAAATATGTTGAACATGCAAGATGTAATTACAGTTTAATAGCTTTCATCTGTCATCAAGTCTTCCACTTTTATCTTGGAAGTCATTTATCTCCTGCAGGAACTGGGCAGGGTCTATTACATATTCATATCCCCCGCACAAGGAAAACTGTGAACACGTATGACCTTTCATTAAATAAATTAGAGTCAAAATAGAGTCCTGTGTTGCTAAGAAGCCATTGCTATCAGCATTAGGAACCGACTGACAGCATAGTCAAGGTTTGGTTTAAAAAAATAACAAAGACAGAAAGGGGAAAAAAAATAAAGAAACATTTTTGTGATTGCCTGTAGAAGAGAAGAATCACTTCAAGACTTATGTTGACAGCCCACTTTGCAGTAGCTTCGACTCATCTTGCGTTCTGAAGCAGGTTCGGAGGTTAAGAGGGGTTGGAGCTATGAGTTTGAGCAGACTGAAGAATGTGTTTTGTCTCAAAGGGTTAACAATTTTGCCCTCTATTCCTCACACAGAACAACTATTGGTTATTGAGGCTTAAGGCTTGATGACTTGCAAATTGTTGTGTAAAATCTATGTATTTCTTTGTGGATGCTGCTGCAGTGTTCTCCTGCAAACAGCTGTTGTGACAGCCCCAAAAGCACAATGAAATGATGGATGGGATACAATCAGTATGGAACCCTAAACACAATCACGAAAGACGAAGAAGATGACGCTTTTGAAAGAGTTTAAAAATTACACTAATTGTTGGGTTTGAATCACTTGCTGATGGCAACGGTGCAAATGGTGGACTGGTAATGTTTCAGATTCAAGCTGCAGGGTTGCCCACGTCAGCTCTAGTTTACAGCGAACAACTCCTTTCAAACTTGAATTAAAATGCTGATGAAATGATAGGTTGTTTACGCAGAAACTTTGAATTCCTGTGACATTTTGTCTGTGGCGGACCTGTTATTACCATCAGCGTGAGGCAGGGTTTGGACCATGCAGGGACCAAGTTCTCTGCAAAGCCATAACTTCTATTAATCAGCGGGCACAGGGGAAGCTGACTGCATAAGTGTGTGTCATCCACCTTTCAAATACTGTGAATGTTTTCATGACCAAAGCTTCAAGTGTAAACAGAAATAACAAGCTAGTTTTTTTTAATGTAACTTTTTTCTTTGTTCTTTTTTTTTTGCAGGCATTCCCAGTAATCATGGACCAGTGCGTAAGTTGATCAAGTGTTTTCACTTGGCATGCTGACTAACACGTTTCCTCCCTCAGTCATGACTAACTCTTCCTTGACTGAAGCTGTTGATGTGAGAAGTTGTGCCATTCGTGTACCAGTTATCTGCATGATTTCCACTGTGAAAAATAATTATGTTATAGAGGTACTTTTGTAGAACTGCACTTGTCTTTTTTATTGAAATAAACGAGGACAATAAATTAATTTTAGTGGCTTCTATAAAGTAAAGTAGTGGCGTTGCTGACAGGTCTTGAATAAAAATGTTTGCTTCAAAAAGTTTTTTTTTTTCTCTCTATTTTGTGGACAATATTTCTTGTATACCAATTTTTTTTTATTTTTTTTTTTGCAATTTACAATAAATTTCCCATAATTAGAGCTACATGCCACATCCATTTTGAACAATATTTGGTTTCTAAACCCTCTTGATGATAGTTGGAAAACATTATTATCTTCAAAATATAATTAATTCTATTATAATAGCTCTTCAACCCGAGCCGAATGAAACCATAGACAGGATTTGAATAGGCTTATTGGATTTCTTGTTACACACAAATGAGCAAAATAAATTTCATTCTAAAAACGAGCCGTGCCATTACTTAAAGTTAATGAAAGCTTTTCAAATCTCACAGCATGCAGTGTAAAATGATCAGAAGTACTGACTGAAGAACGTTTCACCAGCTGAAATGTGCAAGAACACTGACAATGCTTGCATGATTCATCCAGGAGCCCAGTGTGCTTGGACCATACATTTGCACAACAGAGGGAAAAAGTTCTCTTTTACACACGTAGATATTTGCTTTAAGCACGCACACACAGAGATTGACGCCCAAAGCAAACAAAGAGAAAAACCATTCTTTATGAAGACACGATTCCAGCCGTGCATCCCTGCGCATGTTGATGCCTGAAGGTGACTCCACACACTGAATAACAACAGCAGCTACCATGCAAATGCCTCTCTGTGCTTTTGTCTTGTGGAAAACTCATTTAGGTTGCATGCTCACTGTTCTGTCTAAACATTTCCCCTTTTACTCTCCCAACTGTACGGCAGAAACTTTTTTACCAGTTCTGATCCGAGCCAGACAAAAGATTCAAGCGATTGTCGCCAGAGATAGTCCGTGCATGCTGTTCTCAGCTTTAACATCATAACAGAATGAATTCCATGAGCACTCGTGTAATTTATGACCTTTCCGTTTTTACACAGATCGAGCAAATGCTTCATCACTCGGTGTTGCAAATCGTAACCAAGGTAGGCTTTTAGATTTTGTAACTTCAGCATGACATTACCAACACACTGAAAGACGTGATTGGCCGCTGTAGACGAAAGGCCTGTGTGTAATATGGAAATCGGAGAAATCAGTAGGTTGTTTTGGCAAAGCTCACTTTCATCCTGCCAACACACAAACACATGCTGGTCCTTGCAAGGCAGACCTTTTGTTGTGAGAACACTGCAGGGAACGGATCACATGCCTCACGATCACCGAGTCCACAGCCTCCTAACCTCTTTGATCGTGCCCTCTTTTTAATTACCCAGAATGCTCTCTGGGGGCTCACCCTTTCTGTCTTTTTATAAGGTAGGAGGAGGAAAAAATAAATTTTGGTTGGGGTGGTGGGGAGGGGAATAGCAGGAAGAGGTAAGGAAAAGAAGAGGCTTCGGGGGGGTTATGTAGATTGATCTGCAGCTATCTCCAGCTAATCCGCAGGCCCAAATATCCTGTGTAGTGAGTGTTAAGTCGCGTCTGCACCACTGCTCTCGCAGTCAGGAGAGGAAAAAAATTAAAGGACGACTTTAAGGATTTACACACAATCGAAGGAGAGGGTTGTCGTCTCACTTCTCTGAACTGGTAATTCTGGGCATCCATTAAAAACAAACCAAGGTTTTATGCACTGATTAGAAAAAAAGCCATAATTAATTTGTAAATATAGACTCATTTTGCCATTCTTGTGATAATCTCCATAATCTTTACATAAAATCAGAACACACACACACAAAATATTATTTTCGTATACACTGATTCATTTGTCCAACAACCGGTTAGATGTTGTTAGAAGAATATACGTGTTGAGATAATTATCAATATTCACCTTGTGGTAAAATCTTAATACATTTGTATGAATTAGTCCAGAGGGAATTAAAAACAATGCTAAAATATTTTCATAGCCCAAGGAGATATATTTACAAGTTATTTACAAGAGATGTTCCAATAGATCAGCTGATTTCCATTAAATGTATGTGAATGGCTGATACCAATCAATGCCTTTCGGTGCCGATCACAAAAACGATCACCTTCGCAGCCTGCAGAGGTCTGATGGTGTAATTATATATATATA
>JARVGQ010001954.1:28358519-28375991 GCA_031762355.1 Hypsolebias martinsi | reverse complement strand
ATTGATATACAGTATTACTACACATTACAGTAACAAAATTAAAAGCACCAAGAAAAACTAAATACAGTACAGTACTGTATTACAATAATTATAATACAATATTACAAAGGTTTTTTTTTGTCTTATGGTTACAGATATACTTAAATTAAAAACTAACAATTATTTAAAGTCTCTGCTATGCTTTCTAAAAGTTGAGTTATACTAAATTGTTCAGTGAGTTGATTCTGCATTCCTTTAGTTTAATTGTGCATAAAAGCATTCCTTTCATGAGAATGAGATGGAAAAATTTGCTTCTCCAAAACAGTTGTTTTGTCATCATCCTTGGAAAATGGCTTGGTGGTCTCAAAAGCATTTGATGGAAGTTTTTGGGTTGAGCTGATGGACATGTCAGTTTGACTGACTTTGTGAGTGTATGGTTTTTGAGCAATAGCAGGGAGAGCAAGCTGCTCTCTCTGGACCTTCTTGTCTTCCCACAGCTTCAGCAGACGACGCTGATTATTTGTCATATCCTTGAGATTTTGCTGTAATGATTGTACTTGGTCTTCTAAAAGTGTCCTGGAGGTGACTGCATTTGACAACTCTGCTGTCAAGTCATCAATGGTCTGACTAAGTTTCCCGGCTTTCTCTGTTAGTGAGGTGCACTCCTGTTCCTTCTCATGCAAATCATTGATTATATCTTTGGTGGTCTTGCCATTAAAACTCGGGCTGTTCTCAAGTCCAATTTCAGTCCGAAGAGTCTTAACTTGCTTCTTTAGCTCCTTGTTGTCAACCGTCAGAGTCTTCAGTTTCTGTTTCAGAGCCTCAGTTGAACGAATCCTCGTCTCGTACTGCCTAAGTTTCTCTCTGAGCACACTTTCCCTTTGCAGAGCATCGTCTCTTTCCTTTCTGCAATTTTCCAAGAGTTTAAGCATCTCAAATTTGGACGGTTTCTCACTTTTGCCATTTGAGGAGGCCATGAGGTGTCACATTTAAAAAAAATCAAGGCAAAATTTATATAGTTTTTCCTTTGGAAATAAAAGTTAGGTCCATGAATGAAGTGTTGAAAAATCCACTGCAACTGCCAACGTGTCCAGGAATGAGACGGACGGGTGACATTCCTTTAAGAGGCTTATCTGTTAGACAAGGAGCTCCAGTGTAATTCAAAGCTGAGGCTAGAATAACCATTAATTATGGCGCCACCATCTCTTTGACAGTTTCAAGTGACCCATTTTTTCCCTATTTGTTAATTAATCCAAGAACCCGGTCCTTCTTAATCCGTATACATAGCAGGCAGTCTTAATATGTTTCTTTCATTCAGGATGCAAACCACTTGCTGAGGGCGTGTACGTGACCACAACATTTTCCACTGCAGGTGAGCTGTGCCTCCGAACTGTGACAGACTAGATTCAGTCAGATCAGTTGACTCCACCAGACATCAAGATGGATGACATGGATAAGCAACAGCCACACATTCGCTTTGAAAGGCAGACACTCTTTTAAATGTTGGATCTATACCTATAAGTTACAGCTTCCCTAAATATTTAAAATATCTAACTGTTGACATAGAATGGCTGGCAGCATCTAAGACAACTGTAGAAGACACTGAGTCCCTGGTAAAAGCTGCAATGATTTAAGGTCCAGATTAATAACTTTAAAGTAAATTAAAAGGCACTTTATTATGAAGAACAAAAACATAGTCACAAGATATTATCTATATTGTAAGGATGTTTAAGACAAATCAGCACTACAGTGGAAAAGGAACTGGATAAACTGCAATGTCTGGTTATCTTTTTATTCTCCATGTTTTAAGTTTTTGTCATGTTGTGAAAACAGTTTTGTATCAACATAAACATGAAGAGTTCGATTTTTATCTGGCATATATTTTTTTACCTTAACATTCAAAATAAACGTTTTTATAAAGCAGGTCTATTCAACTAAACTGCTTAGGGGGCCACAGTTACTGAAAGCCAGCAGCTCATAATTAGTCATTATGTAAATTAACAAAGTATTACAATGATCTGTTACCTTTTAAATTTGTTTATTTTGTTACATTGAGTCATAAATGCAATAAACAGAAACCAAAAACACCCCCCCCCCACTTTTTTTTTTATTTAATTTTTTTAAAATTAACTCATTGATGGGCCGGATTGAGTCACCGGCCCACAGACCACCAGTTGAATAACCCTGTTATAAACTGAGAATTTGTGCCAAAATAAATGCCATTTCAAAGGGACATGAAAGCCTGTAAAATTTATTATAGGATTTTTGTTATAATGACAAATTATTTATAAAATATTTACAAAATCTAAAAAAGCTAAATCTGGTCCTCTGGACATTCAAAAACTGTTTTTTGAATGTCCAGCGGACCAGACTTAGCTTTTTTAGATTTTTCGACCTGGATTATTGAGCATGCATCAGGGTATTTACAAAATCATTTGAAAATTCATTCAAAATCAGGTTTTGATATGAGTTGAGGCCACCAATCTATAAGGAAAATACATCATCTTTACAGGGTAGTTGATAAAACAATACTTATTACCAACACGTATAATTGTTCATACATTAAAATTTGTAAACTCACCAGTCCCTCTTAAAGAAATATACTGTACAATAAAATCATGTATAAAATAGCACTGATGCTGCTATCATTATTGCACAAACTTGCTTTTTAACCATTTTACATGAGCGATATAAAGATGAAAACGACACCACCACAACAGATATCATGCGTTATGTAATTCCATATCCCGATTGACTAGGTTTGTTTAGAGCCCACACCATTAGAAATAACAAACTTGCAACCAGTTTTCATTTAAATGGTCATGCCACTGCACCAAGTTTACATGCTGGCTTCTAAAGTCATTGAGCTGGAATGTCCAAGTGTGGGTGAAATCCAGCCGACCCATGACTTCATCAGCAGTGGAACCTGATTCTCTCTAATAAGGCAACAGGAGAACCTGTAATTTAACAAAAAAGAATAATGCTGGTTTTAGGAAACTAGAAAATATGTTCAGGAAGTCCGGTGTCAGGTGTTTGACTCTAGTAGGTCAAAAAAGACACAAACATGATCCTTAGGCAGAAAAAAGGTCAGCACCGTAGCGCTGCAACTAATCAAGAAACAATATACTCACAGTAGTGTTAAAACAAAAACACCATACGAAAGTGTAAGATAAGTAGTTTATTGTGCATTTACCAGGTTATTAGTATATTTGTACAATGTATCGTGGCTTGAATAAACTTCTTTGTTGCATTGTTTACCTTCAAACAATGAGAGTTTTCATGTGGATGGTGATGGCTTGACAGCTTCTGTTTTAGGAGAACTATCAGCGTGTGTTTGCACCGCTGGTTTGCTGAAGAAGTAGGTCTGGGTAAAAAAAAAGAAGCAAATAAGCAAAATAACCTGTCAAAGTGTGACTATAAGAAAAAAGACTGGGTCAACTTTCAAAATAAAGACTAAAGCCAGACTGAGTTAAGGGTGAAAATAATATTCTTTGTTATAGAAATGAATGCAACACTTCGACACTCTATTCAGTCACCTTCCAGACATGGGGTTACTGTAATTTGTAGACTAATTACATGGACATAACGAGACATACGATATGCCTGCTGACTTGACACTACTCACATTAAGAGGTGCCCTAACAGCCCATTGTTATACCAGTTAGCAAGCACGGACACAGTTTCCATTAACAAGAGTCTCCCTAGAGAAAATTAACTTGATCCTTTCAGGTGCATTCATTTCCCAGGAAACGTACGAGGCAAGACACACAAAACATAAAATGGCAGCACAATGTAGTCTGTGATTGACACAAATAAGCTGGGTCAAAGCTTGGCCAATGAGAATGAGTCAATCATTGTCATCTATACGGATAAGAACAGACAGAAGGAATCAACTAGATTAATCAGAAGCAAAAGCACGGTGCTAAGAAAGAACTTTTTTTTTCTGTACAGATGTTTTACAAATACTTCACTCTATTCAGTCACAAAATGTAAAATCAGAATCCTAAGTGAATGTCATTACCTTACAACCAACAGCCAGCAGCCCATTGAGCAACAGGATGACTGAAACAACAGCTATCATGACTCTGGGGTGGTCTTCTCTGAGCGCGGGCCAGAAAGTCATCACCAGGACCGAGCCAGAGAGGCACAGGGCCACCACAATAGAAAACCATCTGAGCCACTCATATGGGAGAATCCACAGGACCTGTTATTGAAATGTGAAATATAATATTCACGTTTTTACTATGGCTAAACAAGAAAGACTATCAAAATGGTATGATGATGATGACTGAATACAAACGACACACAAAAATGTAAAGTTCTGTTTTAAATACAGTGTAACTTGAAAAACTTTGTGAAGGCAAATTTTGAGCAGAATGGGAAGTTTAATTAGTTACTTGGCATTAACATAACAGTGGCTTACCACAGCTGGTATGTAAATTGACAGAGAATATCCGTAGACACAGACAATCTCCATGAATGTGTATGACACCAGGTTCAAGATCTTGTTGTTTCTCCACAGCAGGAAACCCCAAATGCCAAGAGGCACGAGCCAGGCATAGCTGAAGATTGCTGTAGCAGCTATGGTCACTGAAAAACACACAAGTGTTTCAAACTCAAAACATGACGTGAATGGATTTCTCTTAAAATCTATGTGGTCTAATGTTAGCAGAACTTTGTTTACCTTTTCCAAACTCTGGAGTATACTTATAGTCTGGACTGCCAGAGTGCCAGAGGAAATTGGATAGGTTGCCACTGATGGCAATGGCAAACACAAGAGTGGTACAAATCCAAAATGGTCCTGAAAACACAAAAATGACCACTCAAATTTGATAGTCTAATTGAAGGCAGGGACCTAAACATTTTACTAATATTACAGAAATGAATGACAATATGGGGAAATTACAGCAATATAATTTTTAATATATTAACTACATAACAACTAACCGTAAAGATCAGGATTTTTACGTAGATAAACTTGAATAAAGTTCTTCCCAGGCCACGGCAACATCGATCCAATGATCCTCTCCTTTACCTGTAACATGTAATAGATAAGTACAATTGTAATCAAATTAAAGCTACAATTGTTTTGAAGCATTTGGTTCAATAATACAAACTGTAACTGTAATTAAAAAAGGAGTCTTACATGATGTGTCTCAATGTCAAAGAATGTTTGATAGTATTCAAATGTCCAGAAAGGGGCACTTTTCTTTTGACCACCAAGAAGCTTCAATGAAAGCAAAAATAACAATAGTAACCATCTTGGAACATTAAAAATGCATTGGTCAGTAGGAAATAATTGATTTTTCACTAAAAGTCTTGGTCTGACCTCTGCCTGGTCATCGGTGCCAAGTGGATCCTCATCAGTAAGATCTGGAGAAAAACCAACCGCAGGTCTTTCATTCTTGGACTTTAGATCATCTTCGATGCTAATGGTGACTGCATCTCTATTGGTGTCCAACAGATTTTCCGCTTCCTCAAATTCTAATTGAATGCAAGAAATGAAAATGGTAAAAAGCCAGCATCAACACTATTTAATATTCAGGAAAAAGTTCAGGAAAAACAAACACACTATATGTTGTATAGTTGATAAGCTTGCTTTTGTGATGTACAGTATTCATTTAATTCTGGTCAAGAAATTGCAAAAACATACTGTGTTTTGTATTTATAGTTAAACAGAGTTATTTTTGGTGGGGTGGGGGAGGACAGCAGTTTTAAAATACTTTGGAGGAGACTCACCTTGGAATTGAAATGGATCATTTTTGGACGCCATTCACTTTCACTACAAACTTGCTAATCCTTTGAAAACTTGCGGGCAATAAATGCCAAACAGAGACAACAGATAACTCTTTTGACAACTGTAAAGAGAGAACAAGACGTTTTTAAAGATGTGATGGGTGCTGGTTTACCACGTTGCAAACATTCAAGAAAGAGTTAGCGTAGTCAGTTACTAAGTTTCAACGTAAAAAACAAAACAAAAACAACAATCGCTATAGTGACAGTCTAACAATAAATATAACACAAAAAACAATTATCATGTTATAAAATAGATTATAGCTATTGTTTTTGTCAGCGTATTCTTACCAAAATCTCCAAGCAAACCTTTAAAACATTTCAGCTAGCTAGGTTAGCCTTAAGCAGGAAGTGACTGGCAAGTAAACAAGCCACGTTCCTGTTACTAAATATTTTCAAAGTAAGACTTTAATTGTTTTTCACTTATTGTAAATTTGACTGTGCCGAATTAGATAAGTTATCACGGCTGTAAAATGCGTTATATACTTGTAGATGTTCTATTTAGGAGGGATTTATGGTATTTTTATGCCTTTAAAGAAGCACCGACTGTTATTGGACGTTTACTTTGAAAGTAGCTGAGGGAATGCGGAACTAAACTTGTTGGAGGGGAAAAAAGAAAAAAAAAGAAAAGGAAAAGGAAAGAAACAAACAAAGAAAAAAAAAACTTTGATCATGACAAAGCCAGGCAAGATTAAGTCAAATGTAGGAGTACTATTTTGGTCGAGGTTTAAGCTAAAGTGATGGCCACTACTGGTCATTTTGTTATCGTCTTTATATTTTGTTAGGCTTCCGACAGATCATGGATAACACCATTTACATCCGAGAAAGAGGCAGTCTTCGTCGTGTCGCCGTTGGTGATATAATTCTAGCAGAACCAAAGCCAGCATCATCATGCAGGAGGACAAACCCGTTTGTGCTGAGAAAAGAGCATTTTATTTTCACCTACAATGACGAGGGAAGCCTCAGATACACCACAAAATCTCTCTTTGACATCGCTCTCCTGTTTGTAGCTGACAACATCCAACACGTGGACTCTCTGGTTGGCTTCCCAGAGCAAATAGGTGACAGACTTTTTGCAGCAGCGGAAGAGAACCGTGCATTTGTAAACCCAGAGATTTCTCACAAAGCTCTGAAGTTATTCAGTGATGCATATGGAGATATGGTGCTTGGGTCTCTCTGTCTTAGGAACAGGTATGTGTCATGCATCTGCAGCCTCCTCAGTTCACTTACCTGTTTTATTTGTCACCAAAGCAGCATTTCTTGTACCCCTTTAAATCCTCCAGGTTTCCACTGCTGCACGAGTGGATGGATGCAATAAAAACATTTCATAGTTTGAAGTCTCTAGATTTGTTTGGCTGCAGACTGGGAGATGATCATGACATATTCCAGCATCTAACATCCACATCCCTGGCAAAGTATGGTATTTATATATGGTCTATAATGAAAAAGAAGAGAAATATTGGTGAAGTTAATGCTTTATTCTTCTTAGGAGCCTGAATCAGCTGTTTATTGGTGGGAATAATGTGTCAGATGTTGGCCTGCAGAGACTGACTGCACCTATCCGGATGATGCAGAAGGGACTGGACCGCCTGCTGCTCCTGGATGTTTCATGTTAGTAGTCATTATCCGCCTTTAAAAGGGAATTGTTTTTGCTCGTATTATTTCCTGTCCGTTTTCAAAATATCTCATAGACCACTGGACAAATCCAATTTATTTATACTGTATACTGTAGTGCCAAGTCACAACAGAAGTCATCTCAGGGCACTGAACAGAAACATTCAAAATGGAACTTGGAGAAATTAATCAGTGAATGTACTTCATTATATCTGTCACAGCTAACTGATCGTAGACAACCCAACAATGGCTATAACTCATAAGGTTAACTTGGTGTGGTTGTAGCTGAAAGTCCCTCCCACACACACACACACACACACACACACACACACACACACCTGTTTATGAGTGACGGTAGGATGAAGCGGGAGATGGCTCGATGGAGATTGGGGCCTTGTCCTCAGTAATGAGGACATTGCTTTGGTCAGTTGTGCAGAAAGAGCTGAGTCAAAATGCAAAGCTCTCGATTTACTGGTCTGTCTACATTCCGACCTTCACCTATGATTATAAGGTTTGGCTCACGACTGAAAGAATGAGATCCTGGATACAAATGGTAACTACTTAAATAGCACCTTTCTATCTTATCAAGACACTCAAAACGCTTTATAACACAATCTGTGTCTTCATTTACCCATTCATACAGCCCTCTACTATATCTGTACAAAGAATAATCAGTGCTCTATCACATTCATACACTGATGGGACACACATCGGAGGCAATGAGGGGTTCAGTGTCTTGCCCAGGGACACTTTAGCATGTGACTGCTGGTGGAATCAAATCCCCAGCTCTGGTGTTGGGGGACGACAGCTCTAACCACTCAGCCACATCTGCCACAATATCATACAAGCGGCTGAAATGGGCTTCCTTCGCTGGGTGGCCAGCTGCAGCCTTGAGAAAGGGCGAGGAGCTCCGTCATCCAGAGGGAGCTCAGAGTAGAGCCGCTGCTCCTCTGCATCAAAAGGAGTCAGTTGAGGTGGTTCAGGCATCTGATTTGGATGTCTCATGGATGCCTCTCTTTAGGGGGTTTCTGGGCATGTCCCACTTGTAGGAAGCCCCTGGGAAAACCCAGAAGTCGCTCAAGGGATTGTGTATCTTTTCTGGCCTGGAAACCCTTCAAGGTCCCCCAGCACAGCCCGTCTACAGATAAGCAGTATAGATAGATGGATGTAACTGAAAGTCTTTTACAATACCAAATTATTTTGGTCTAAAACACTGGCATGAAAGGTGCCAGGCCTAATCTAGGTATTTAATTTCTATGTTGTTGCTGCTGCAGCACAAATGTTTAAACGTTAAGGCTATAAATGATAATAAATTGTTACTTTTTTATACAGACAATCCCATCTCAGAAAGGGCACTCAGATACCTGAAATGCCTGCCAGTGCTGGCAAAACTCAATGCGTCTGGGACCAATATGAAGGTAATGCTGTAAGGTTTGCATTTAATGTTGGGTTGTAGTTTATTATCATCACCCGGACAGCTTCATTCAGTGTATGCTTCCAGCTTGGGACAGGACTGAAGACCACCATATGGAACCTGCTGGGACTTGTTCATTCTGAAAAACCACTGGACTCTTTTGAGCACTCAGGATGTAAAACTGAAGGTTGGGCGGAGCAGGTGAATATTTTCCCACATTAATCGGTACAATATGTTTAAAGTAACAAAGTGTCGTAAAATTAACATTTACCGGTAACTTACGTCCAGGTTGTAAATCAGTGGGAAACAAATGGCTCACAAAAGCCAAAACAGAAGAAAATGGAAGAGTCAAGAGCATCGGCACTTTACTTTTGTAAGTTGCGTTGTGACTTTAAAGGCGCTTTTTAATTTTTCTTCACTACATAAAGTGCTTAATGTTTTTTTTCCATCTGTAGTTGGGAGGCAGAAGTTTGTCAGGAATGTTCTGAATGCAGCACCTTTGAATAGTGGAAGTGTGAACGACTCCAACATCGAGAAACTACATTTCTACAAACCTGCAGCAAACAATCACATGAAAGTGGAACTCGAACCCGTTCCTCGTGCCTTAAACCATCAAGTTACGTCTCCCTGCTTTACCCTCAAGAAACAGAAGCAGGAGTCTAACAGTTGTGATGCTTCACGTCAAAGCCCTCCGACAAAGCGTTTATGCTCTTCAGCTTTTACTGCAGAGGAAATGGACTTGTTGAACAGCTATTAAAAAAAACAAAACATGCAGCTCTTCATCATTCAAGAAAGGTAATAACGGAAAAACAAAGGGCGTCCAGCCTCAGAGGAACTATAGTTTGTTTATTTACACATATTAACTGTGGGAACTCAGTTGTTGTAGTATGAACATATGTGATTCTTTTTTGTAAATAAAGTTTTGTATTTTGCACGTCTTTGTCTGCAGTTTAAAACTCAACCTAATATGAAGATCAGAACTTTCTGCTCTTAGTTTGCAGGCTCATTTTGTACCTTTCAGTGATATGCTGTTGCAAGATCTTATGTCTTTACAAAGAGGTAAACTGTCATTATAAATCCCCAAACAACTGGTCAGTGCATATCCAGTAGTCAACGGCTGCTAATGTGAAGCAATGGCAACAGATGCAAAGAATAAGATATACAGCTTCTTCATTTTGAACACCTTCAAATTTTCAGTTCCTTAAGTTTGAATAGCTTAACAGGGTCCCAACACTGGTCCTTGAGGAACACCATACTGCATGTTTTAGTTGTTTCCTGCCAAGACACATTTTTCTTTTATTTTTTAAATAAAAGGGGGGTTAACTATGACAGAGCTTTAGGGCCACACAAAAAATAAAATAAAAACCATAAACATAAGAGAAAGCTCCATCGTACGGTTGTGGATTTGACTCGTGAAAAAAAAAAAATTAACAGCTGTTTAAAAAAAAAAAAAGTCTCGTGCGACTTTATTCTCGTAATTTTATTTATTTTAGCATGGCAAAGTAATTTTATTTATTTTTTTAAGCATAGCCCTAAAGCGCTGTCATACTAAAGCTCCTTCGTAAGAATGAGAGGAAGTAACTAAATCACTGAATCAGGTGTGTTGGAGCAGGATGCAGGATGGTGTTCCTCAAGGAATAGCTTTGGAAACCACTTAGGCCATAATTTGAAGCATTTTTAACACTTTTTCACCATCTATAAAGCCACCGAAAGGCATTAAAAACTAAATGTACAAGACCTTAACAAGCTTTGGTATGCAAAATATGTGCAGTTCATCTAAAAATGAAATTGGGCAGCTACCTAAAATAAAATTAATGTCATCACTGGAGAAACTGCACTACAGAGGGGCAGATATTTTAGATACAAGTTGTGATTTGGTATGGCAGGTAACTCACTAAAAATTCAAAAGTTAAAGATATCGCAAAGTATAAAATCAGTAAAAATGGTGCAGATTTTGAAGTTTCCAGATGCACTGAAGGAAATTCTGAAATGTGGGTTTACACTCGATGTAAACAAAGCACTTTGCTGAATCCACCAAAAAACATGGAAGCTTGAGTCACATGACTGACCTGCATGATGCTGGTTGTGTTGGTAAACAAATATGGCTGGCAAGTTTAACGGTTCATCTATTTTCAGTCACTTTCTGTGGGTAAATACAGGTTTATCTAAAAAATTAGAATATCATGAAAAAGTTAGTTTTTGCCAATTATTTCAGATAGGAAAACACCAAGTGAAGTATTTCAAGCCTTTATTTCTTGCAATTTGGATGATTATATCTTACAGATAATGAAAAAATACAATGCTGTCTCTGAAAATATTAGAATATTGTGAAGATTCAATTTTGTGAACTCCTGGTGTGACACTGATCAGGTGATTAACTCCTGGACAGGGGCTACAAATGTCTCCTCAGGTCGAGCCACTCTTAAACCAGAGACTATGTCAGAAGTGTCTTACCTACAGAGGAGACAATATCAGAAGTGTCTTACCTGCAGAGGAGACAAAGAACTGGACTGATGCTCAGTGGTCCAATACCCTCTTTTGGGATTAAAGTAAATGTTCGTGTCATTTGGAAATCAAGATCCCGGATGGAGGAAGGGAGGAGAGGTCCAGAATCCACGTTGCTTGAAGTCCAGAGTAAGTTTCCAGTCGGTGATGGTTTTGGTCCATGTCCTCAGCAGGTGAAGGTCCACTGTGTTTTCTGAAGTTCAGTCAACGCAGCATCTACCAGGACATTTTAGAGTCTTCATGCTTCCTTCTGCTGACGAGCTTTGAGGAGATGCTGGTTTCATTTTCCAGCAGAATTGGCTCCTGTCCACACACAAATGTACCAGAAGCTGGCTGTGGAATATTCTAATTTTCTGACACACTGAAGTTTTTTATTTCTAAGCCATAACCATCAAAATTACAATAAAGGCTTGAAATATTTCACTATGTGTAATCTATATGAGTTTCACTTTCTGAAATGACAAAGAAAATTTTGACTTTCCACAATGACTTAATATTTGAGTTGCACCTGTCAACGCACATGACTGCATTAGGTACAGTGTACTCAGTATCTGGGCTCTTTTATAAACTAAGGTTAGACTTGATGTGCTGCTGAACTGGAGCTGTGTGACGGTTCATTACTGTGAACACAAGCCTTCATTTCACAGCCTCAATGTGGAGATGAGGATACAAAAAGCCAGCGCCATTCCCGTCAGTCTTGCGTGAACAATTGGCTGCAGAGTCATCAGAAAAAATGTGAAAGTATAAATAACAGCTGGGCAGAAGAGATTAGCAAGCTTCACAGAACACTGTGGAAAAAAGTGCAGCCCTTTGCTCACCAGGACATGCTGAGAAAATAAAACTTTCACAGCACTGACCCTAAAGAGTATAATGAAAAACTAAACAGCTTTATCTTTCTTAGATTCTACTTTATTGTTGAGATAACCAGTGAAGAAAGACTTGATGTACCGTCATTGATTAAAAACACATCATTTGCTGCTAATTGAATTATCTGGATAGCAATGCACAAAAAAAAAAGAAAAAAAAAAGGGAAAAACAAGGAGTCTGCAGAATTAGCACAATCTAATGTACCAACAAAAATGTGGGTTTAAGAGAAACCTGTATCACTTCAAGTCACAAACAATTTTAACATTTAATAAAATATGCACCAACAGAGAGTTACTGCACAGCAACAACAAAGAAAAGCCTTCCTGACTCGTGCCTCCCTCATTATATTGTAATGCCTCAATTACACCAATAAACAAACCCTCCAGTCACCCCAGTTTCAAAAGCTTCAATTAAAGTAGTGACATATGAATCAATACAAAGTGCACTGCAAGTTCTGTTAACACCACAAGCAGCTCAGGCTTTAAATTGGAGGATAAACAAAAACTATAAATTATTTGTAGAGGAGAAAGTCCCTTCTGGAGTGCAGCGCTAGATTCTAGATGTCAGACTGCCCCAGGTTGACCTTGGAGGGGAGTGGTCCTGCCTCTTCTGTCACTTTGGAGGTGATGATGAGCAGGGAGGATGCTGGGTATGGAGTCAGTTTCTGCTCGTTCATGTAGTCTTTGTCACCATAGATGCTCAGCTTCTACAAGGCAAAGGAAATATGGTCTTCTTAGCATTTGTGTTGAAACAGTACTTAAGACAAACGTAACATTGATATTACGTAATTTAAGCTATCAATAAAAAACTTTCCCATTTATCTGTTTGCTGTTTTTTTCCCCACATTCCTTACAACTCAGAAGCCTTTGCAAGTTTATGTTGAACAATTATTTACTTTTTCCAATGACACATATTGAAAGAAATGAGCCGTAACACCCACCTAAACTAAATGATAATATCTAGCAACTACATTTTGAAATGAGTTTGCATTTTTTGACCCATTTTGATTTAATAAGCATACAGCCATGATGCATGCTTTTATCTTTCAAGTGTCATGGGAAGTGTTCCACCAACAATTAAAAATATACAATAAAACAGTTAATTTCTTAAATGGCATATTTTTCTCAAACAAAAGTTTTTGTAGGCATTAAAAAAAAATCCAAAAATCTCTTGGTTTTAAAGGATTTAAATAAAAACAACAAAGATCGGGTCTAAACAAGGTAAACAAAACTAAGTCTATGGCAAATATTGTCACAGGTTTTACCTCAGCAGGCACGTATTGATCCACAGCAGTGGCTACAGTGGCACAGCAGATCCAGATCAGAACCAACACAGACAGGATCAAAGTTGAGGTCAGGATCCATCCTGGTAGCCACGGGTTCCTGAGGAGAAAAGTACAAACATTAAGTCTCTGTGTATCTGCAGAGACATAAAGGAAAAGAAAGAAAGTGCAAGCAAACCTTGACAGACAACTGAAGAGGTTGTATCCATCGTCATAGCTGCGGTCACCAGACATATCTCTGTCTCTCTCTTGGATTAAAGTGCGATGGTAATCTTTGTAAATGGGATTGTTCAGTACTGGGACTGGAAAATAAGCAGTGCAAATGTACTTAATAGATATTTACACAACCTTTTTTAAAAAGTACAACTAAAGACATGAGTGTGAGGTAAGAATCATTTCTGGACAACTAAAGACTATGGCAGGGGTGCCCAATACTGTATGTCCATCACAAAGGTAATACAAGTAGACCACATGATATAAAAAAAATAAAATAAAATAAACAGACGTCAGCCTACCATCCATCCTCAACTGACTGACATACAGGGCAGTCAATCTGAGACCTGACCTTTTCTGACAGGTCACCACGCATGCGCATACATTCGCACCAAAAACCAGCAAGTTACACAGTTGCCTAGTAATAACCTCCAGTTTATTTCTTCTAATCTAAATTCAAGAAAGGTTTTAAATGAGTGGGGAAGCTGGACCAAGTAAGAAGCAAAAAAATCTACCATTTCCATACAGAATGGGAGGAGGACCCCCATATTCAATGTGCATTTGCCTCATTTGCCAACATTGCTATTCCGAAGAAGGGAAATATGGAGGGACATTTTTGGACTATTCATAAAAACTGCAACACTTACTTCCTCCAGAAAAGCGAGCTGAGAAAGAAAAAAGGTCAAGGAACTAAAATCCCAGTTATTTTTCTTACAGCTGACCACAGAAGCTAAGGTAGTTACCGAAGCATCGTTCCGGAAAGCATCATTCCAGAAGCAGCATTCCCATTTAATTGTTAAACACAACAAGAAGTCCTTCAAAGACTGAGAGACAGTAAAAGAGGCATCTGTTGAAGCAGCCAACTTGCGATGAGACTTTAAAAAACAATCCAGAAATATTATCTTCGATCAAAGCTATACAGTTATCAAGAAATACGGTTACACGGCACTGTGATGTGACCCAGCAACTTTGGAAGGATATTGCAGGCTGTGAGTGTTTGTCACTGCAATTGGACCAGTCCACAGACGTGAGTGACACAGTAAATATGTTTTGTATTTTTATAGTAGGTAGATCACTTTGACTTGGTCATTGTATAAGTGGCTCACAGTGTGGACACCCCTGGTCTTTGGCATAAAGAAATAAACTATGGAGTACTTACTGCTTTTTGGTGGCTCTTGTCTGATTTCTTCGTCCAGATCAAACTGGGTGAAGAACTTCACTTGTGGCTCAGTCTGCTGAAAAGAAAAGGTTTAAGATGTCAAATCAAACTATTTGTATAGCACATTTCCTGCATAGCAACCTACTGTTCCTTCCACCAAGATTAAAATTACAATTTGAAACATACAGACAATAGATATGCATAATCCTACAATGTACTGGTTTCACAAATTTATACGCACATGCTGCATGTTAAAAACATTTACATCAAAAACAATGTAGTTAAATTACCATAAAAGGGCTAATACGTAAACAAGACAATAAATCTGTATCGTATGATTTTGCAAATAGAAGCTTTTTAGCCTTTTCCTACAAATATTAATTTTTTTTTCGTATCTAAAGGGAGTGTATTTGTCTTTATTGGAGCACAAATACAAAAAGGTAGCTCTACCAAATTTGTAAAAGGAGCAAAGTACCGGTACATGTAAACTATCACGATCTGCAGACGTCTGCGCGATCTGAAATGTCTCATAGGCCATTTAAGCTTTTTATACAAGCAAATGGATCTTAAAGTTGATTCACTTTCAATAGGAAGCCAACCCAGAGATTCAAGGACAGGTGTAATGTGTTCAAACGATCTAATATCTGTGAGAAAAAGAGCAGCTGCATGTTTAATCAGCTGTAGTGTGTGCACAGCAGATTTCAGAAGGCCTGTTAAAGAAGCCATTAGAAAAGTCTACTCTACTAGTGATAAATGCTTAAAATAATCTTTCCAAGTCAGATTTTGATTACTTTAGGAATGTTTTTCAAATGATAAAAAGCCAATTTAGTATAAACAATTTAGGTGACTTGAAATTTAGCTCACTGATTTGACACTAAAGTTTTGTGCTTCATTTTTGGTCTCCAAAAAGAGAGAAATGAAATGAGCTGCAAATCACTCTCTTTGGATTAAATAGGAGTTTTTCTATATAATCCTTGTTTAGCTGTAGGAAGTTGTGTAACATTTGTAGATTTATATCTATTAAACATTCTGTAAAGGAATTCAGAGGGCCTGTATCAAAAGAATGGAATGTAAAACTGTAAATCAGCTGCATAATCGCCAAATTGCACATAACGTTCCTGAATGACAAGTACAAATTAAAGCAAAAAAAAATTTTTGAGTTAAGATTCAATGTTTTGTTAACACATATTGTTAGATCAGCTCATCTAGCTCTCGTCATGAGATACCTGGAAAATGACAACTTTTCCATCATCCGCCTGGAGATAGAAAGTCCAGGTAGAAGTGATGAAGCTGTGGGCCTGACTCATTACATCGTCCCAAAAACCTCTAACCAGAGTCAGCGGGTACAGCAGATGAATCCTGGGCATCATGGCATCCAACTATGAAAACAACAACAAAAAAAAGAAGAAGAGTACAGCTGAACGTGCCGTTTGTCCATGGAAGGTGTCCTAATGCATACAATGATCAGTATACCTGCTCCATCCGCTGCTCAGCGATCGGAAGCTGATTATGACAGCCCATGTTGCACGCATACTGCTCATCAGTCTGGGAGTAGGCTTCATGACAAGCTGCACAAGTTTGAGGAAATGAGAGGTAACAGGTGGTTAAACAGGTTTTCATCCGATAGACAGTGAGTGTTCCAGAAGATTATTTTTCAGGAGTTTGTGTTAAGGCTGCACACACATGCACACACTTGCTTTATGACTTAAAAGTAGGCATTTACACAGAGTCTCACCCAGATTGGATTTTGCTGAAGGGAATAAGGAAAGGTTCAGTTCATAACTTACTTGATTCACACTCGGATTTGGTCTGATTCAAATTGTCGCTGTCACGAACAAACTGACAAATGGAGAACAGACGGCAGCCTCTCTGACAGGCATAAAGTTCCTCCTCCTTAATAATAATAATAATAATAAAACAACAAACAAAACAAGACCAGTTGAATGTCTCAGGAAAACATTATATGCGAGGTATGACGCACTTTCGATAACTGTACAGGTCAGAGGCAAGTTAAATAGGCAATAATTCGTTAAACGACAGAACCGAGTCAAGTCAACTCGTTAGCATTTTAGCTTTAGCCGAATTACAAAACGTTAGCTTGCGCTAGCCAAACAAGCACTCACCCGCGGATATGTGTGCAGACTGTATGTCAGTCCACACGACTTGTGACAAGACACCGTGTTTCCCAAAACGCTGTCAAAAACGTCTGAAGAAGCTAATGTGCACACAGTGAGGACATGAAGTCCGAAAGCATAAACAACGAAAGACGTCGTTCCCATTTTGCCTGTAAAAACCTAAACAAACACGATCTCGTTCCTCATCCGCCTTAAGCAACTGTATTCTCGCGAGACTTCAGTCAGCATGTCCATGTCTGGCTGCGTTCACTTGTTTCAGCATCAACGTTGTTATTGTTTTTTTTTTTTCTGTTTGTGAATACAGTACTGCTCTGTACTTTTATGTGCAATCTAACTACTTCTGGATGATTTGTACTATTAACCTTTCATAAATGAGCACATTTAAGAAATAAGCAGTGCTTTTTTAATATTGTTTTCTATATTTAACTTTATATACAAATCTAAAAAAGCTAAGTCTGGTCCTCTGGACATTCAAAAAACAAAACAAAACAAAGCAAAAAAATTGTAGAAA
>JARVGQ010001954.1:28347461-28358419 GCA_031762355.1 Hypsolebias martinsi | reverse complement strand
TTATTCTTATTAAACTGCAAAGTGAAACTGCAGCAGTCAAAAACGAAACTTAAAAAACAGTGGGGCGGTCTCAACCATGGCTGTGTTGTGTCTTTCCCATAATGCTTAGCGGTATTTCAGTGTTCCTGCAACATGATTGAGATGCACGTCTGTATTATACAGCTGCATCTTGTTTGCCGTTAGATTTGGTGTTTCCTGAGCATGCATTGTGGTGTTACCAGTCGTCATGCTCAGAGTGTGAACACTGTGTTCATTCACACAATGTCAATAACAACATTAACAATTTTAAACAGCCTCATATACCTAAATGGTATCGGATCGGCAAAATATTGGTATTGGTCGATACTCAAAACTTCAGTATCGGATCGGAAGGAAGAAATGTGGATCGGTGCATCCCTAGTCTGAACCCAGCTATAAAATATAGTCTCTCCAGTATGTTTTGGGTCGTTCTCAAGTTTTCATCCCAGTTGGGAGGTAAAACTCCTTACAGAGGCGTCCAAGGGACATCTTACCGTATATCCGAACCACCTAAACTTGTTTGTTTTGATGTGGAGGAGCACAGTCTTTACTCCGAGTCTCTCCCACTTAACTGAACTTCTCACCATATCTTTAAGGGTGAGTCCAGCTATTCCACGGTGAAGCTAATTTTGACCGCTTGTAACCACACTCTCGTTGTTTCTACGTTCACCCGACCACAGGTGAGGGTAGGAACGTAGACTGAGCGGTCAACAGACAGTTTCGCCTCGTGGCTCAGCTCCCCCGGCACCACAACAAAGCAGCACAGATTATGGAATACTGCATAAAGCCCCCAGTATACCTCTGCGTACAACCGTACGCAGAGGTACGCCGTATGTACGCAGAGGTACAAGCGTACCCCCGCAGGGCATGTACGCGCAAAACTCAATTCTTACGACCGCATACGCAAACGCGGTGTCACACAATAAACTGCCCGGCGCCGGACTGTTTTGTATGTGACACCAATGTATTAAATTCACACTTCTTCATCCCTGATCTGGCTTTTTCTTTAGTTTTTTTGCCAAAAGGCAGTGATCACTTCCTCCTCCGTTGACGTCACGATTGAAATGATGAGACATGAACAAATTTGTCACAAGCGAATTAAACTCAGGTCCAGCGTGGCTGCGGGAGGTTCTGGAGATTTCCTGGTGTGCTGGTCTGATGTGTGGCTGCAGGACCAGCGCTCCCTGTGTTTTTTATTTTTTAGAACTTTTTATTAACAACATATAAACACAGAACACCGCTGCAGCTGGAGCTGCCAGCTCTCGCCTTTTTTTTCCCGACCTGTCAATCAATTCAGTAGGCGTGTCAGCAAATGACCAATCGGCGACCTCAAATTGTCCCGTAGGTAAACGCTCCTTGGCTGTGTCTGCAGCTGCTCAGGGTGGATACTCGAGTGATGTCTGAACCCTCTGCGTACAGTATGCGCATACATAGGCGTGAACGGATGTACATGGGAGTATACTGGGGGCGTCTTATCAAGACACTCAAAGCTCTTTACAGCACAATCTGTGTCCACATTTACCCATTCATTCAGCACTCTACTAGATATGTACAAAGAATAATCAGTACTTTATCATATTCATGCACTGATGGGACACACATAAGAGGCAATGAGGGGTTCAATGTTGCCCACTGCCCAGGAACACTTCAGCATGTGACTGCTGGTGGAATTGAACACCCAGCTCTCCCATTGGAAGAGAATGCTCTAGCCTCTCAGCCACAGCTGCCCTCAGCTGAAGAGGATTATTATTTAATATATGTAAATAAATGTCTAAAAATAAAGTAATGTCTGTAAATAGTTTATTTTTTAGACATTTATTTTGTAGAGATACAGCTGTTTGTTATTAAATGTAGCTGTGTGACAACTGGGACAAAGTTTTGACTCAGAAATATATTTTTGTTATTCTTTTAGGGAAAGAAAATTATATCGAGATATATATATCGTATATCGTGATTTATCATAAAAATACTGAGATGAATTTTGGTCCATATCGCCCAGCCTTAACCATTATACAAGCGGGGTGCTCCAGCCCATCAACAGAACTGAGCACTCTGCCTACCAAACCGAACTTGCACCCCACCACCCAGCAGTGACATAGCACAAATCTAGCGGCGCAAAATACAGGCTCTCTAGCTAAAAAGCTAAAGGCAGTGCTCATGCTGCCTCTTCTCTCAAGCTGAACACCCACACATATACAAACACTCAAAAATTGTCTGTATTCATTCAACCTTTATTTAAACAGATAAATCACATTGAGCCTCGAAGACTCATTTACAAGTGAGATCTGTTGACAGACAATAAGTGGTGAAAAATGACACATAGGGTTTGGAGACAAAAAAAATTCCTAACACATTTTTGATCTCTGCTTGTAGATCAAAAATGTGTTGATGAAAAAAAATCTCGCACACACAAGCACATAATGACGCCGACATTACGCAGAAGGGCATTACATTCAGCTTTTAGGGGGAGTGGTGCAGGGGTTAGGCCTGTGATCAGAAGTTCGCTCAACTCCTCAGACTGACAACATCAAAATGTGTGTGGGAAAGGTGAAGCAGCCACACCTGCATCCACTCTCATTTACATGTACCCCAGTGCCCTTGAGCAAGGCCCTGCCATCTGCTCCCCTGTGCACCAGCTCCCTGCTCCACACAGAGGGCTGTAGCTCGGTGGTCAGGAAGGGCATCAGGTATAAAAATAATTGCCAAGTCTTTGTGCAACTTTAATTCACTGGTGACCCCTGAAGCAGCCGAAAGAAGACAAATACAGTAATGCTGCTTACCACAGCTTGCCTTTTGCTACTTTTGGCTATTGCATCTTTTTATTACTTTAGCTCTTATCTATCTTTTTTGCTGCTTTTAGCATTTTGCTACTTTTAGCTCCCAGTCAGAACAGCATTTATTGATTCATTTATTTATTTAATTTGAGGCAGTTGAGTCCTCTGGGCTCATTGGGATTAACCTGCCTAAATAAAAGGTTGAATGACAGATAAGGCCCATTCTTAACAGTGGAACAATGATTTAATTGTTGCTTTATGTTGGGGTCAGTGCATCTTCCATTGCTTGCTTACAGATGGTGCAAAATGCAGCGGCACGTCTTAATTTAAAGGCAATGCATTTCATTTTATTGGTGCACAAATACAAACCTCTACCTAATTTCGAGCTATCCAAAATATCACGGTCTGCAGACCTGAGTGAGCTGAAATGTCTCATAGGTCATTTAAAGCTTTTTAATACAAGCTAATGCATCTAAATTAATTCTGCTGTCAAAAGGAGGCCAGTGCAGGGATCCGAGTGTAATGTGTTCAAACTGTACCTTTGAGAAGAAGAGCAGCTGCATTTTTAATCAGCTGTATTGTGCAGCAGATTTCAGAAGGCCTGTGAAGAACCCATTAGAAAAGTCTACTCTACTAGTGATAAATGCTTAAAATGTGTTTTCACAGTTGGATTTTGATCAAATGTTTGAATTTAGGAATGCACATTTAGCTAGATTTTATGTAATTCATATAGTTATTTATTATTTGTACACTCCTAAACAACAAGTTTTGAGTGGAACATCTGAACTCTTGTAGCATCTCAAAAATTATCTTATGAAGAATTTATTGTCGTGTCTTGAGTCACGGGAAAAAATTCTATTTGTCATTTGGAGTCTTCCTTATTCAAGCCAAAATCTAAAAAGCGTACCAGTTTAAATTTAGCTGGTGCAATTGATCCTCACTTTTTTTTTCTTACAGCCTATTTTTGTTAAAGCCTTAAATGAAAACTGTCCCATCTGAGGTGTTCCTCCAGCACAGACGGCCTCTGTTGTTTCACTCAGCTTGAGCTTTGTCTGCAGAGAAGAAAATACTCCTCGTTTCATTTGACAGCACTAAATGTTACATTTACTTTTCATTAAATGGGCGTTTTAGCTAATTTGGTATGAACACAATGGGTTTAAAATGTATTTACTGATTGATTTGCTAACCTAAAGTGTAACCCAACTTAATCTAAAAAAATAAAAAATAAAATCTGTACCTGCTCCAAGGTGCAGTTTTGTACTGCAGATTCCTTTAGATTTATGTATTTTGTCTGTCCAATTGATTAGACATTAAGTCTATTTGGCTGATGCTCACTTTGATGAACTGCTGTTCATTTTATTTATTTATTCTTTGCTTCTATTTGAAAAAAAAAAAAAAAAACACAAGTGATATTTATTTGGGGTTTTCCTCCAGTATTTCAGTGAGTAGCCAGTCAGGTCTGACCACAGCCAGGGGTCTCTAAAAAGAGACCAACATGTACTTCCAGTCCTTTGGCCTCTTCCTGGACTGTCTGGTTCTGCATCAATCCTAAAACTGACCAGGTCTGTATGGTTTGTTCTGCAGACGTATCAATCCAAGCCAAATGTTCATTGGAGACAATGCACCGATCTGCTTCTTTTTTTTTTTTTTTTTGTTCCTTTAAAAAAGCCCCTCCACCCCCCCCAAAAAAAAAAAAATAAATAAATAAATAAATAAAACTCTAAGAAAATGTATTCAGACAAAGCAACTGCAAGTTTTATAAGGATAAACATTAATTGCTTACATATAAGCCTTGGTCCTTGGTTTATATACTTATACTTGCACAATCATTGTTTGACTATTTGTATAAAAGACCAAATTAAAAAAAAAACATTTTACATTTATTAAAACAAACCTACATGCAGAAAGGGGTATTGTCATGTAAAGAGATGTCTTTACCACATGTTGAAACAGTTAAGGTCAGATAAACACTGACTTTTCTTGTATATAAATTTTACTTTTTTTTAAATATCTTTTAAACATTGTTGGTGGAAATGCCTGGCCTTAAGTCTTAGTTCACTAATATATACACAAAATAATTTGTTTTCCAGTGTTTCTCATTGTTTCACATATATTTGTTCTAATATTTTTGACTTTCCACATGAGCTAAAAAAATGTATCATCTACTGAATTGTATTTAAAGTTTTACTTATTATGTCTTTGTGTAGCTTATCTTGGTGTTTTTCTTCTTCTTACTTTTACGACTTAATTTTAAGCATCATTCAACAAAGTCATTCAACATTCACACTGCATTTTCATGTAAAATGCTATTGCTCTAGTTTTCATTTCACTATTTATGAATTGAGGGTTTTGTGAATTGGCATGCGAAGACACGATTCACAATTAACACAAAGCTGTACATATGTGGATTTTATTTTGACAAATGTCTTTACGTCTGTTGACTAGAACTTTGCACCTGTTTAAATTTAGTAAACTCTTGATCAACTGAAAAATGACCCGAGAAGTCAGAATAAAATATGGCTGCACCAAAAAGCATTTTATTAAGAAAGTACAGTAATAATAAGTTGATAAATGAAGACAGCCCTTTATGTAAATTCAACCTTTCAAATTATTTGAAAATACTTTTTTACTGCAAAGATAAATATGATGAAGTTACACCAGAATAACAAGGCATTTATAAATTCTTTATGCCATTGTTTGTAAATGTAATATAAATTATGACACTGTTCATATCTGCCACACCATAGACCTAATGGTGTCAATGGAACAAGTGCAATGTTTTTCCCCACTTTACACGAAGGCAGCATTGTAAAGTTTTGGTGGACATCTAGCTTCACTTAGAATTGTATATATATTCATACAAGGAAAATTCATATGGTGTTTTAGCAAATCAGATCATCAAAAAATTCAAAACAATCTGTGAAAAGACAAGTAACTTGGTGACATACAGGGAAACAGAAGTATGCACTAAACAGGTAACAACATTACAAGTATTTCGAAAGTAACAACACAAGGAAAGGCAAAAGTTATACCATGGTAAAATGATGAATGTAGCAGAGCAGTCAAAGAGCGCAACAAAGTGTTTCAAATCTTGCAGAAAAATATGACAAGACAAAACCAAGAAAAAGGGCAGCGGAACGCAGGATTATTGAGGATGCAAAAAGAAAAGATTATTGTTCCAAAATGTTTAAGAAAATGAAAGGGCAAAAAAAAAAAGCAGTTAAAATCCGATCACAGTTTAGAGATCAGGACATAATGGATGGTGTGATGATGAACTAAGAATACACTGAGCACCAATAGTACAAAAACAATATGCCAAACAACTGCAGCAGCTCTATGATGACGGAGAGGGTAAGAGAGCCAGGGAGAGAATAGAGTTTAAAAGGAATATTGTGGACAGAGGGGGACAAGGAGGATATCAGATTAATAGGAAAAACATTGTTTTTATTTTTACAGAACACAGATGTTATGACGTTTCATACTCAAGTACACAAGGCGGCGCTATGGAGATTTTAGTTGTCTGCGACCCGCCTGAACGAAAAGAAGAAGAAGAAGCAGAGGGAGGAAAATATCATGAAGAGCGCAAAGTTTGAAAATGACTTGTGTTTATTGTATTTAATTATTTTAAATGACTTAATCTGAGCTATAAATGTGTTTACTGTATTTATTTATTCATTTTTTTGTTTGTGTGGCACTGGCGACGTCACGTCTAACCAGTTATCTGTTAGCGGATGCTAGCAGTAGTTAGCTTTGCTTGAAGCAGACTTCAACAAGTAAAATTTGACTTCGTGTTTGAAGATGGACAAATTTGTAGTGCAGCTACCCAAAGGCGAAAAACCCAAAGAGTCGAAAAGTGGCGAGAAGGTTTACAAGCAAACCACAATCGAATCCCTACGAGTGAGTATTTTTACTCAGCTTTCAACAGTGTTCTTGCCTGAAGAGTAGCTCATTTTTGTGTTTCTTTAAGAGGGTGGTTGTGATTGAGGACATCATGCGCTATAAGTCAATGCTGGAGCTGCCAGATCAGAGCAAAGACAACCTGCTGAGTGCCCTGATGGAGCTGAGCAAAAAGATCCCATCCAGAGAAGTGCTAAAGTCCACCAAAATAGGCAAGTCATCTGCTCCATGATGAGGTTTTTGATGCTGTTCCTGGAACCAAATAATTCATAAAGTTACTTGCTTTGATCGTCTTACAGTGTGGCTTTGTGTCGACAAACTATCCTGTTTGGATTGCATGTTTTAAATTACACATAAATCAAACACAATATTTCACATGATGTTTTAGCTCCTGGAACCTGAAACACCTTTCAACAAGATCTGAAGCTGTCCACTTTGATTTCTTTAAGGGATTTTAAACGTTTGATGAGGTCATTAGATAAACCTAAGCAAATATGTTCTTGTTTTTGATATTTTCCCTTGTTTTATACGGCATCTTGATTTGATAGTTTTTATAACACTGCTTTTTATATAGCTTTTTACTGTTGTGTACTGTTATCTGTACTTTACAGTATATGTTGTCTGTCTAAAATAGGTCTTGTGAAAATGAGTCCTTGTGACTCAATGAGACTACCCAAGTAAAGGTCAAATCAAATATAAAAAAATTGAGAGTACAAACAAAAATTAAACTTCAAATTTGACAAGCTATAAACAAGAGCTTAATTTTATTTGAACTACTTAAAACACATATTAAAACATCTCTTGTTTCAGGTCACACTGTCAACAAAATGCGAAAACATCTGGATTTTGAGGTGAGTTCAATGGCAGCAAAAGTTTACACCGACTGGAGGACTTTTATTGAGGAGAGTTCCAACAAGCCCTCTATTGAAGTACGCTCCGACAAGCAGTCTGAAGCACTCAGGAGCAACGCACGAAGACTGCTGTCTAATGCGCTGGAGGTCCAGGTGAAAAATAAACATCTTAATAATGTTTAATGTGAGACAAGAAGATTTTGTATTATTTTTTGGAATATGATATGCTGTTAAAATAACCCGTGAGACTAAAATAGCATCAAAGTACATGACAGTTGAACGTTTGTTGTTTGTTTTACATTAAAAATAAAACATGCAAGATCAATTTTAACATTTTTTTTTAATTTCATGTTAAATTTTAGACGTGAACTTTTAGCAAAACTGACCTACAGTAAATTGTAGCTGCTAGATTTACACCCACCTAAATTATTTTTCATCCACTTTCTGAATGTTAATGTAATGTTTTCTTGTTTGTTTTGTAATAATTTGATCATCTTTTTTTTATTTATTTTTTATTTTTTTGTGTGTGTGTGTTGGACATACAGGAGGATTCTGGACTCATAGACAACATCGAAAGAGAAGTTTTTCACCGGAGCCGCCGGTTAGTCAGCAGCTCATACAGACGGACTGTTAGAGCCTTAGTGTTTGCCTTCAAACACAACCCTGATATCAGAAATCAAACAAAGGACAGTCAAATATCAGTCAATGAACTGATTTCTAAATACAAAAAATAACGGAAAAATTCAAAACAGACTGAGCTTCGGACTCCATAGTTTTTAACGCATTCACATTGTTTTAGGTTTTAATGTTTTTAAACATGTTTCTTTGGTTATTTTCTCTGGAGAAGAGACAAAACACTTACACTTTTGTGGCACATCAGTAACATTATGCTGGTGAAGATTCTCAGTCATCCAGGACATGATGAAATCACAAAAGCGTTCAATACAGAAACAACTGGACTTTATTTATAGCAAGAAGACGCTTCGCTCTTCATCCGAACAGCTTTCTCAAAGCTGTTCGGATGAAGAGCGAAACGTCTTCTTGCTATAAATAAAGTCCAGTTGTTTCTGTATTGAACGCTTTTGTGATATCGGTAACATAACACTTTTTTCTACATATATACAGATAAAAAAAAAGAACAGTGGTGTTGAGGAATATTTGTTCTTATGGGATTATTTTGACTTTAATTTTATAATGTGTGCTTTGATTTAAAGCTTGAGAACCCAATTATTAAAGTGCACACTTTCATAAGCAAGTTTATTTTTTTGTAATGGTTTAAAGTTCAATTCTTATGACCCAATCAAAGCTTTTTTCTCTCCAGGAGTATTCACAAGGTCATGCTCCTAATCCTAAGCCACATTCATGGTTTACATACACACTTTTTTAATGAAATAATACAATCTATACAACAGAGACACATTGGACGTAGTTGGGAGGTGAGTTACTCCTAAGACACTTCGACCTGTGGACTGTTTTAGGTCAGTAGTTATAAATAATGCGTTGAATTTAGGGTTTTCAATATCTAATACCTTCTCTGAACACGTTTTGGCTGTGATATTTAATCTAATCAAAGCTGTGCTGTTACATATCGATCTACAGAAACTACATTTTTAAGTTTGTGTAATATTCAAAATATTTTCAGTCGATAAACTGCAATATTAACCTCATGGTGAGTTTAAGTACTTTAAGTCATTTTTAGACATATTTAGGCTCCATGTGCACTGAGTAAAAATAGTGTCAGCCTCTACTAAACATAAATTCTAATAATATTTAACGTCTTTAGTGAAGTAATGGCACATATCGATATAAGTTCGTATCACATTAAAATGAAAGCTAAAGATCTTGTAAGTACATATTAAATATTAAAAGATTAATATATAATATAATATATAACATAATATTTTATATGGAGCAATTAGTAGTTTAATTTAGTGAGATCAGCATAAATTGGACAACAAATGTACCAAAGTGATCCACATGGGGTAAAAATGAATTATAAACGATGACCCTAATGAACATGTGGTCACTAAAGAAGCACCAGCCAGACAATGGCGATCATCATAAGAATGACAGCAAGAACACAGATGCTGATGAAGACGATATCACTCAAGTCATGAGGCTTGGTTTCTGGGTCAGCTGCAAAGCCGCTGTTGTCACCGTCCGTCTGTAGGGCCTGCTCCTCCAGGCGTCGCTCCTCCGCAGAAATGATGGACACTGCGGCTATCTTCCGCAAGGAATCACACTGCACCTTGTATTCCTGCACGTTTTGCTGCTTCCCATCAGAGAAATCGATGTAGAGCTTGTTTACGAGCATGGTGATGTTTCGTTGTTTCTTCAAGGAATCAATATGAACCGTGTTAATAAGAAGAATGGGAGTAATAACAACCAAGTAAGAGCTGGTTACCTGGCTTGCAGTACCGCAGTTGACAAACTGAGCCAGTATTTTGTAGGAGGTTGATGTTAACTGTGCTGTGCAGGTTGGGTTTCCCAGGTAGATGCTGTCCTTGTCCAGCTGAGGTAAGGACTGCTGCGGTATCAGAATGGTAAATTCTGATCTTGTGCAGCTCACGTTTACAGGCACCACTGGAGGAAAAGACAACGCAATCATTTCATGAGCAGCATGTTTGCCTAGATGAACATTAAGCATTTACCTTTCGCAAAAGCAACTTTAAATGGGATTTGGACTAGGCCTGTCGCAATAAACAAATCAATTAAACGCATGATAAATGAAAATTATCAACTTCATTTTCATTTATCGGCTTTTTTATTTCTTCATGTCTCTCTTTCTACTGAAGACACTGGATGACAAAATGCTCCGGCGCTCTTCACTGACCCCTCCCTTTCTCTTTAAAATCAGTTTTAAGCACCCAAAATCACGTCTGTTACAAGCAGCTAAGTTGAGAAGCTAAGCTAGGAGCGAAGCCAACAGGCCGACCTTGCGGAAAAACCCTCCTTGTCAAAGCTCAAAATTCACAATTGAAAACCGTTCCTTCATCTAAAAGTTTTTCTCAGCAGTTCAAAATCTTATGCTGCCATCCAGTGGCCAAGTAAGGTAATACACAAAAATTAACCAACTGTTCCTCTTAAATTTGACAATTACTAATTATTGTCAAATTTCAAACAATATTATTGTTTATTGCAATAATGTTTTGAGACAATTAATCGCCCAGCAAAATTGTTATTGTGACAGGCCTAATTTGGACTGCAAACACTAAGCAGCGTTAAGGATGCACAATATTATCGGCATGGTATCGGTATTGGCCGATATTAGCGATAATGTTAAAGAGGAACTTACCCCACGGTGAAACGGTAGCTTTGCCCCGAGACGAGATTCAAAAAATGCAACGTGGGCGTGCCGAGAGACACCACCGGAAGGAGGGGGAGGTGGAAACACAAGACTGAGCTAATAATAAATATA
>JARVGQ010001954.1:28319439-28333386 GCA_031762355.1 Hypsolebias martinsi | reverse complement strand
GAGCTGGTGTGTGAGGTTGAGAGGTTCCGGCTAGAAATAGTTGGACTCACCTCAACGCATGGCTCTGGCTCTGGAACTAGTTTCCTTGAGAGGGGTTGGATACTCTTCCACTCTGGAGTTGCCCTTGGTGAGAGGCGCCAAGCAGGAGTGGGCATACTTGTTGCCCCCCATCTTGGTGCCTGTATGTTGGGGTTCACCCCGGTGAACGAGAGGATATAGCCTCCCTTTGCCTACGTGTGGAAGGATGAGTTCTGACTGTTGTTTGTGCTTATGCGCCAAACATCAGTTCAGATTACCCACCCTTTTTGGAGTCCTTGGAGGGGGCACTGGAGAGTGCCCCTCCTGGAGACTCCCTTGTTGCTCACATGGACAATGACCGTGAGACCTGGAGGGTTGTGGTTGGGAGAAACACTCATCTCCAAAACTAAAAACTTTAATAATTTAAATTCTTCAGCCATGGGGGACATCGGAGTACTGTTTGTTAGCATTACAACAAAAGTACATTTAAAACATTGTTTTCTTGTAGGAAAGAAGTTCAGTTTGTTCATTGTCCACTATAGAAAGCAAGAAGCAAAAATATTTTTTGCCCATTTCTGAGTGTGAGCATGTGATTAACATTTGAAGTCAACTCAATTCAAGATGGCTGCCACAGGTAAGCAAACTTAGCTAACACATGCATGCATATAGCTCAGTTCATTCAGGCATAGAGCTAAAATTTGGTGTGGTAGTAGCCGATAATCATTTACAACACAGACCCAGAGCTAAAAATATGAGTCAACACTGTCAGCAAAATATCTCATCAAGCACTGAACAGATTTTGGTGAAACTTTTAGAAAGGTATCACTGGCTGTTTATATAAATTCATAAACAGTTGGAGTCAACCCCATTTAAGATGGCTGCCACATCTAATTAATAATCCAAGAAGAACCAACAGATATTTAGTGACAAACTGGCTGGTTGGATGCTCCTCCTTGTTCACAGTTCTAAAATCAACTAAACAATTCACAAAACAGAAAACAAATCAAAAGACGTGAAAACTTAATGAAATGTTATTTTCATTCATTAGCATACAGTATGTGTACAGTTTGGTCTAATTCTTCCATTTGTCAGGAGACACAACAAAGCCACAAAGGACTATTTGAGCAAACACTGGGACACCAAGGGATCCCACACAAGCTGCCCTCATGGGAAGTTGATGAAATGGTTACACGATATCATGAAACCTCACCCACACATAGGCTAAAACACATTTCCATATTTCATTCCTGGAGACAAAACACATTTGAACGAGGAAAGGATATGTAGAGCACGAGATGTACAGCAGGGAATGAAATCATCTAAGCTTGGTGACCACTGCAACCTTTCGAAAATAATAAGGTGGCAGGAGTTGTAAGCAGGCGTGGAAGGAGATTGGCAAGATTTTATCACATGGGACCAAAGGCATATTAATCATAGTCTGGGCACATATGAGCACAACAGTAAGAAAAAGAGCTCAGGAAAGGTTAATGTGAGGAAATGGGTGTAATACTGGGCAGCAGTGGAATATTAAAATGGTGTTTTTAATATGCAGCATAACCATACACTTTGTTTCATGTCACTGTATATAAGGCAATGGCAGGAAAACATGAGGGAAAAAAATGGATGCCATCTGCCAAACAGCATGAATTCAAGAACAAAACTGAACTGTTTGTGTGTGGGAAGCTCAGCTGGTTAAGGATGTCAGTTTCAATCTGACTCAGCCTGTCCTGCGTGACATCCACTTTACCTCATATTGCCTGCATCTCTGTACACACAATCTCAAACATCATCCTAATCAACACCAGCCACACAGTCTTTACCCAAACTTCTCCAGACAGAGAGAAGTATTAACTATTTTCAGTCTAATTTCTGAATCATAATGACCTTCATAATGACATGGAGGAACGAAGGGAAAAAAGCTGCCACAAATAAATCCAAACTTGACTGATCCTGCTTGGTGACAGGCTGGTGGGCTACAAGCTCTGCACCTCTGCATCAAATGTAAAATCAAAGAGACTGTGTTGTCATCAGCAGGCAACAGAGCCAGAAAGCTCCCTCTTTGTCTTGTGGCACTGATGTCTTGGCAGCTGGCTGTGGTGCTCGTGGCACTATTGCCTTTTCCTAATACAAATGTAAATGCAGACATGAATTCAAAGGCCATATTAAAACATGGCAACATAATTAGGGCATTAACTCTAGACGAGCAATTTTGATAACACAGACAGGAGGAAAGAGACTTAAATCAATGAAAAAAACTGAGAAAAAAAAAAAAAAAAAAAAAAAAAAAAAGCTCACCATTAAATGGTTTTATTAGACAAACAACCCAAGACATATCAGTTTAACAGCATGGTGCAGACAGGATTTCAGGTTGCTCTTAAGCAAACCAGATGGAGATTCAGCCCAGAGTTCTTGTCCTATTTGAGAAAGAGCAACTAAAAACAAAGCATGTACCGGTACTGTCCTGACGCATGCTCAATTATCCAGGTAAATAAGTCTTAACAAGGTTGAGTCAGGTCCTCTGGACAGACAAAACTAGTTGTGCACACGCAAAGGAGGACCATCAACCTAACAAGTGATCATTAGTGCCCTGATGGCTGCTTGCTATTCACAGAGGGCTGATTGATATTTGCAATAACAGCATTGTAAGAGGGGGACAGTTGGACACGGAGGCCTCTGCCCCTGTTTAATGATGGACGGGTTCTCTTCACAAAGATGGCTTCCTTCACTCCTCTCTCAAACCAGCACTCCTCTCTATCAAGGATGTGAACATCTTCATCTTCATCCCTGAAAGAGTGACCGCTATCATGCAGATGAGTGTATCCTGCAGAGTCCTGGCCTGATGATGTTGCAAAGCATAAACTGTATGCATTGACAGACTAAGCAGCTATATAAAGCACATTGGTTAATCTAAAATAATTATCATTCCAAAACCAAGTTGTTGCCTAGATGTTGCACTAAAACAAACAGGAATAAAAAGCATATACTGTACTGTATGAAGCTAGAATTGTTCCACTTGTATAAATTTATTTGTGATGCAACTACAAGATGGGATAAAAAAATCACCCCATTAAACCACATTATTATTAACCTGGAGAAAATCTCTGACTACTTGCAAGTTCAAGCTACAAACTTACTTTGTGCCATGCACTCAAATTGTCCTTCAACTCTGCAAGGTTTGTATTTCAACCGTGTTTTATATGTTTGAGTCCATGCACCATTACATCCATTATGAACATTCACATCTTCACCTTGAATGTTCTCACATGCAGAGGACCATAACATCATATAAGGTCCAAAATGACCACAACCTAGGTTTATGTGGACCTTTAACTGATGGAATGAGCAGCAGCTACTGTTTATAGGATAGACAATAGACTGTGATGTGTTTTATTTTCCTCTTTGTTTTATTGCTATCATGACAGACTTAAAAATTCTTCATTTGTGCTGTTTATTTGTGACTCATACAGATAATTAATTCAAGAGTGTATCCTAAATGTACACAAATGCATCTTAAATCTTTTAACTGTACATGTTAAGTGGTTCATACTTATCTGTATGTACATTGTGTATTGTAGCTAGATAAAAAATCAAGTTTGTATAACTTTGGTAAATGACAACTTTATTTTAAAAAGATGATCTATGCTAATTATCACTCGCTGCTAAAGAAAAAAAAAGACAAAAATATATATTTTTCTTATAGCCTATGTATGTGCATTTGTCTATGTGAGTATTGTGTGTTCGTTTGTTTATTTCATTAGCAAAATAGCTCATGAGCCAATATTTTAATGAATATTTCAGAAATTATTAATTTAACACACGTTTATGCCTGATTAAATTTTGGAGTCAACCCCATTCAAGATGTTCATACAGCTAAGTTAATCAAACAATAAAAAGGTTTTAAATTTATGGGGTGCAATTTGTAAAGTTACACAGTCAAAAATTAAAAGATATGTTTTGGTTTATTTTATTAGAAATAAATATATATTTTTTCAAAGTCATATTTTCATCATATTATTCATACATTTCTTAATGTCATATTTTCCAATTAAATATTTAATTTACAAGCTAAATATTGTTTACAAACTAAATACTTAACTTGCAAGTTAAATGTTTAGCTTGGACCAAAATATTTAACATGCAGGTTAAAAATTTAGGTGTAAGATAAATATTTAGTCATCAAATTAAATATTTATTTTTGAAATTAAACGTTTAGCTTAGAAAATAAATAATTAGATCCAAGCTAAACATTTAGTTGGCAAATTAAATATTTAGTTTAGGAATTAAATGTTTAGCTTAGAAATTAAATGCTTAGTTTGGAAATTAAATATTTAATTTAAACCTAAATATTTAGTTTAGTAACTAAATATTTAACTTGCAAGTTAAGTATTTAGTTTGTAAACTAAATATTTAGTTTTGAACCATGACATTTATAAATGTACGTATGAATAACATGGTTAAAATATGACTTTGAAAAAAACAATTTTTTTTTCTTATGAAAGGATAAATAAACCAAAATATTGCTGGTAATTTTTGACTGTGAGACTTTACAAATGGCATCCCATTTTAACTTGGTCAGTTTTACAACTATTAAGTTATGATTTGGTATTGGTATAGCTGAGAATCATTCAAAATCCATATTCTGAGTATGACATCTAATGATATTGCAAAAGACTGTTCATAATGCTAGTTTCAAGGTTTGACCAAAATGGCTACAAACCATTTTTGAACATAAGATGGACTTACCCGGTAGTCTAAAGTTCTGACATGAAAGGCAGTGTATCGATTGCCAGGCCTTTACTAACTGAATATCTTTGTAGTCTTTGTGTGTTTAAATCTGCATAAATTTAGGAGTTTTCTGATGAGTCATGCTAATTTGCGAACATGCTAATTTGCCTTAAAACATAACTCATCCATAAAGCTAAAGTTATTCTCCATTAAGTCAAATTTACAGCATCTGAACCAACACACAGGCTCAAATATAACAAGTTAGGTGCTCTGACATCTGTGTCAGGATAACTTTTAAAGTACAGAAAAGGCTCAGCATGAAAAACTGATTCAGATTCTATGCATTCACTTAGCCATTATCTTAACAGCCATGTTTTTCAAAAAATATCCTCACACGGCACATCTGCAAGCAAAATTCAGAAAAAAAGATAAGTTTCCGACATTTCCTGAGCTCACCACTGATTCAAATCTAAGCCTCGGGACATCAGCATAGCAATTTCCCTTTTCAGTGCCGTGAACTGTTGTTGTAATAAGCATGTTGATGCTTCACAACAACACTTGTAGCCCTCCATCACAGCACCGTGCAACATCAATCAGGACTGTGGGTACTAATGGAGCTTCGGTGGTCATCAGAGAAGGGCAGCCCACTGATAGATGAGGGAACACGACACAAACAACCCCATGCACACGCAGAAAAACAAAATCACTCCATCAGTCTGCATTCAAGTAATGATTATGTGCTACAGTATGAGCGAAACAGCGAATCCACCCACAACACTGAGATTCAGAAACATACACAATGGAGTAATAAAATCTAGAAATAAGTAACATCTCCTTCCAGTTTTATTACCCTGCAAACAACCATGGCACTGTTTTGGAACCAACTATTTAGGTAGACCCTATTAAACTCTGAAATTGGTCAGACTGGATCCCAGGAGCCCAACTGCGCCGATAGCTGTTAACCTTCTGGTATGTTCGTCGCTGTTGTCCCCAAAACTATTAATAACCTGGTGGGGCTCATTTTGAAATGACTCAAGGGATATGCTCATTGGTTCTCGATGAGGGGTTGATTACCTCCGACTGTTTATTCATGCAAGTTGGTTCATTCCTCTGAAGTATTTTGAATTTGTAACTCAGACAAGCACACCAAGTTTGTTCTGCTGTGATTACAAGTATGTCACAAATTACGCTTTGCTCGCTGAGCCACATCAAGCATGAAGGGGGGAGATGTCACAGGATTATAGGTTTACCGTGTTTTCTCATATTCCTGCAACACACCTGATGGAACAACTCAAACTAAGCATTTGGTTTTAGTATTGTGGTACCATCCTTAAGACTTCTGATTGTAAATATTATATTTTCTCTGGATATAAGATGTGAGCCATGAGAATTCTACATGTTGGCTGATTGTCCATACAGCTGGTGTCACCCTCCTCATTGTCAGGAAACTTGACCATCTGTCAGGAAGCAATGAGCTCTTTCTGATCCAAAAAGCCACTTAGGCCAGAAGGGTCAACAGCAGGGACAAGGACGAAAACTGGGTCAGAGACAAATTTTGACTCCAAATATCAAAGTGAAGTGCATTACATGAGCTTACCATGTGAGTGTTGTCTCACGTTTAAAATATTCTGCACAGAGCACTGTTAGTGCACTACTGGTGCAATAGTTTAGTAAAAAATAAATGGCTATTGGGACACAAATATGTTCATTTTCTTGTGGATAACTCATATAATATGAGGTAAGGATGCTTCACAAGATTTTGGGTAACGATCAGCCATACATAAGACATACATTCTGTTAGTTAAAAGTAGATACCATATTTTTTGCTGTATAGGTCACACCTTTTTGCATAAACTTGCAAGTCCTGCAACATATACACCGAAGCCATTAATATATGTTTTTTCCCCCTTAATCATAACCCTATTTTTGGCTGAGATCTGATGATTTAATTCATTCTGACATGGAAAATATTGAACACTATACCATTTTCAGCCACTACTGGGCTCTTGAGTAACATGGCAAGCCAAGTGACATATTAATAGGTAAAACTGGCTATTAATGAGACACTTGGCTTGCCATACAAAGCCACTTTTGTCTCGCTCTGGAACTCCTGGAGCAAATGTCAAATCAGCTGCATTTTCCACGCCGACCAGGTGAAATGCAGCTGATTTGGCAATTAAAGTGCATTTATTAAGGGCAAATTCAACTGAGACACACCTTTGCTATAATGTCAAGCAAACAAATAATAGTTTTTAAGTGTAAATCTTGTTAAATTCTTGTTTAAGTCCTCCCCTGCATGCTCCCATGGCTGCCATTTGGCAGCCAATCGATTTTTGGCACACTGGCCCACATTTCCTAGTGGTCAGTGGTGACACATAAACGCAACGCATCAGAGGTGATGTATAATGGATTCAACTTACACAGTGAAGCGTCTTATTTGTTTTTTCCCCCCCCCCACTTTATTTGACATATTTGGACTGACGTGACTTATACGGCGGTGCAACATGAACGGCGGCAAGTACAGTATAACGAAGGTGGTCAGACAATAATTTCTGCTATTGTATGTAAACATGTGGTAACTTCTAACAATTCAGTAGCCACAAAAAGGAGCTGATAATCTGCATGTTTGTTTATTATCCTAATAGTGTGTTAAAAAATGGGAATAGTGTGATTTTTTTCCTGCATTTTTCTTAGCAGTGAATAGCTTTCTACTCATCTCTTTCAATCAAGAGCTGTAATGGAAATATATCCCATAATGCCCTGCGTGCTGTATGGTTCAAAACTAAACAACAAAACACAAGCTATATAGATAAATACATAAATAAATAAATAAATAAAAACATTTTAGTTGGTGGTTACAAAGTTTATCCTGAGGAGGGAGCAGAAACAAAGCAGGTCTGTTTTATTTAAGCAAACATTTCAATAATTATTCCAACAATGTTCAGTCAGGTCATCTGGACAGTTTATTTTTTGTTGAGACGTTTCGCCCTCCATCCGAAGGGCTTCATCAGTCTGAGGAGTCACCATTAAACTGTTTTCCCCACAAAGCAGTACACTTCTACAGTGGACCTACCAGTTTGCTGGTGATAAGATGGTTTCTGGGAGCTGTCCTCTCCCCCGTCGACTCCTCCCAGGCAACCACAGCCAAAGTGGTTCAAGACATCAAAGTTCATGCGCAATAATCCAGGTAAAGAAATCCAACAATGTACAGTCACGTCATCTGGACAGTTCCTTTTTTTTTTGTTTTGAGACATTTCGCCCGTCTTCCGAAGAGCTTCATCAATCTGTGTAGTACTGCTTGGTGGGGAAACAGTTTGTTGGTGACTCCTCAGATTGATGAAACAAAAAATAGAACTGTACAGATGATGTGAGTGAACGTTGTTGGATTTCTTTACCTGGATTATTGAGCATGAACTTTGATCAAACAGGTGTTAAAATTTATTTTTGTTTTACTTAAAAATGCTTTTTCACCCCCTTCATTTGTTACAAGAAAATCATCGGTGATTATAAAAACTGTTTTCTACTTATTCATGACTTTGCAAGTTTACAGACACACAGTGTTTTTTTTTTTTTTTTAATCTTTTCACATCAGTAAGGCAGGCTTTATGGTCACTGATTACAACACCATTTAACGTGGGAGTTAGAACATGAGAAATCAAATCACTGTTGTCCAACCTCTCCTAAAACACGTCCATCGTTATTCTAGTGTTTCAATTTTACTTGTGAAGATCAGCTCATAAGGAGGTTTTTGATTTAACTGATACATCATGAGTCAGTGAGTGAAAGACTAAACCAGTTTAATGAAGGGTTTTTGCTAAGGGCCATAACTGTACTCAGTTTACATGCTGGGTTCTTCTCGCCTTCTCTATGAATTTGTGTTTCCTGTAATATTTGCTAAGCAGTGACATTATGTGAATAATTAATTGAAACACATGCTTTTTTGTTGTTGTTGCTCAAAACAACCCTGCCGTCTAGACACTGATGTAGAAGACAAAGCTCTACTTTTGCTATGCCAACGTTTTTGCTGTGACATGCATCAGTGTTCTAGAGACGTTAAAGAAAAATACTTCAGCTGTTGTTTATGATGGTGTTTCTGAGACGGCTGCGCCTTTCAGAATAATTTGTGCAATTTGCAAAGCTGAACTGATGCACGTTAAATCAAGAGAAACACGAGTGTACGTCTGGGTAATGGGACCTGTCAGTCCATGAAACGGTTCCAGTTTTTTGGTACAGGCAAACTTCCAAGTTGTTTACTGCATCTTGTACATGTGAGAACAGATACATGTTTTGTTGTGCTAGAAACCCCAAAACTGAATTAATGATTTAATGTTGATATTGATATATTTCACTGACAATCAGTATTTTGAGTTGAACAGGGCAGGAAGTCTGAGCAGAAACACAAAAATGACTCTAAGAGAAATATCATTGTTTTTCTTGCAAGAGCTCTTAATTTGGAGTTGCCAATCAGCCTAACATGTATGTTTTTGGTCTGTGGGAGGAAATTGGAATACCCAGAGAAAACCCATGCATGCACAGAGAAAACATTCAAAATCCACTCAGAAAGGCCCCCGACCCCCGGACAGGGATTTGAACCGGGGCAACCTGCTCACTGAGAGGCAGCAGCTGTACCAACTGTGCCACCGTGCAGATTTTCTTTAAACAAAAAGGACACTCTCACTTTGTCCATACTTAGTGTCACAAGATGCCATTGCAGAAAAATAATTAAGGCAGCTCAAATTTTTAAAAATAATTATAGAAATATAAAGCAGTTGGGTTTTTGTGCTTGGCAAACATGAGAACTCTATTATCCACCTCCACATCTGTTTGCTAAATTGTGACAAATATGCCTGTCTACAGCTACACCAACAGCTTCCACGTGAATTCCATTAATCTAATCTGCTTTGTAATGAACAAATGCTATAAAAAATAATAATAAAGCCACCCTATACTTAAAAAGCACAAAACTTTTCTATTTCTGGGATTTTCGTTTATTTCTGTTGGCAACCGGGAAAAGAAGACATGAAAACAGCTCTTTAAGGTGTTGAAAGTTGCTTTCAAAGAGCATCCTAATTGTCAATGACTGTAACCGCCTGACTCCCCCCTTGAGTCACAGACTTCATTGTGTCATTGTCTGGCATATGTTTAGACAAAAAGCCCCCTGCATCAACTGGAGATTAAAGGCTGTCCTGATCAAATGGACCTATTTACCCACAGATTCAGTTTCAATTAGCACAAAGACAGCAATGAAAGGACATCCATTACTCCCCACAGCATGATGCCAACAGTAGCAGAGAAGTGTGGCGATGGGAAGAACAAGAGGAGGAAAAAAACATTGCTGTCCTGCTTCTTTGAAGAGTCCATTTAGTTCTGAGCAGAAATGCACCACGGCCATTCTTTAGCTCCACGACGCATCAGCCTTTTCACATTTCTTCAAAGTGTGCTGGTATTTTCAGAGTGAAAATGAGAAGGATTCGGCGTGTTCACAATCTGATTGCTCTATTTCTGTTTGCCACTCTGCAGGGTGGCTAAGCAGCAACAGAAAGTGTTCTCGTTTTGGAAAAGGATCATTTTTGGTTTGTTGCGTCATTGCTGCTTTGCAGCTTTTGCTTTTATTTGTAACAGAGATCTCTGAAATGGAGGTTCAGTAATGTCAGAGCGAGTAATTTTGTTGAGACGAAAACACCGAAAGATAAATGGTTCAAAGAGTAAAAAAAATAAATGAAGGAGGGAGAAAATGTAGGTAAATGATAGAATCTGCTGAAATTAAAAGTTCAATATCATCATGGAAAAAAAAACACTTTAATTGTAACTTGGCATACAGATTATCAATAGGTCAAATAGCTTTTTAGTATAAATGAATGAATATGAGGTAATTGACAGACAGGTGTACAAAAATTCAAAATCATAATTTCATCTCATACAAAAGCGATGCATTAAGGGGCTTTATTGCCTGTAGAAATGAAATAGCTACACATTCTGGTTTCTCTTGATTTAAATGAAAGGTATCTTCTTCTTGATGGCAGGAGATTAAACAGCTTATGGGTCAGGGAATGGGATGTTTTACACTAAGGACTGCATTCCTGTTCCAAATCTCATAGAACATGGGCTCATAAGAGAGAACAGAGACGGTGATGCCTCCTCCCACTTCACGTTACAGTCTTCCTGTCAGTCACACTTCAGCTAATCTACAGAGATTTGATGCAGATTGTCAGAACGCTCTTATGTGGTGGGCTAAAATGCAGTGAGGATGGAGTTCTCAGTCATCTCAGCCTTCTCAGGAAGTACATCCCCTGCTGAGCTTTAATGTAGATGTCAAAAATAACCACAGGAGAGTAACTGATGAGTAGGGGGAAGGAGTCAATGTGTTAGTAGTTATTTTCCCTACAGTTCCTAATCAGATTTTTAATTTTGTTAACATTAAATGAGCGATTATTGTCCCAAACCACACATCTTTACTCTGTGACATCTCATTTTTGCTGATGAGTCCCACCACCAAGTTTCTTATATCAGAAACTTCCTAGAGCTGAAAGCTCAGAGGTCACTTATCAAACGTTTTCTGAGTTTAAATCACTGACGAGCTGAACGGTACAAGAAAAAAGGAATTTTGCAACAGGCTAGAAGACAGTGGACAGACCATTTAGTAGAGATGATACAGGCCATCTGGTTCAATTCAGTAATACTTTATTAATCCCAAAAGGAAATTAATTGTTCTTGTAACTCATTATCCTCGTTTCGTTAAGATGTTTTAGAAGCTGATGGTTGTAGGCAGGAAGGATCTCTTGTAAAGGTCCATCCCACAGCGGAGACAAAAAACTGGCCGCAGATGCTGTTCGATCCGTCTACCTGGACTCGACTGGCCTCGCAAGTTCCCCTGGGCTGCAGGACCACTTGAATGCTGGGCAGAACTCCTCCCATAATGATGGCCACTCCTCCCAGCAGCCCGCCAATCTACTCATTGCTGCAGACAGCCAGCAGCAGGTGCTGGGGGACAATCTTGGTCCTTCTGCTGTCATGAGCCATGTTTCCTGCTATTTCCAGGATCTCCTTAGGAGATCTTAGGATCTCAGTGGTCAGGCACTCAAGCACAGCCAGCGGGTTGACGGGAATGCATCCACAGGCCCTCCTTTTCAACTCACTTGAGATTTGACACTGTAGTTGAGCTGTTATTGGAGCTTTTGAGATATTAATAACTGCTCCCGGTTGTAAAAACCACCTTGTTGTTATGGTTAGCATCATAACAAATGTCCAAAAGTAAAAAGTTTCAGTAAAAATCCTTCCAGCTACACAGCATCCGATACCAGAGGACACAATTATCCAAGAAAAAAAAAAGTGATTTAAATCCTGAAAAATAAAAACTGAAGTTTCTAAAAGCAACATCTTGGAATGAATTTAACAGAACTACTCCAACATGAAGCCACCCTGTGGTGCAATTCAAGAACACTGATAGATAAATTTACTAAATATCTTTTAAAGTTTAGTGTTAGTAGTTAGCGTTTTTGACGCTCTGTACTTATTATATTTAGAGGTCTGAACTGTGAAAGAAGCTAAAAATAAAACTTGTGTCCAAACGTTAATAAAGCTGCATTATTAATTTGTTTCACTACAATCGTTGGAGAACCATTTTTCATGATACTTTTAATCACTTCTGCTCATTAACTACAACCAACATATCTGTTTTTCCAGGAGCAGACATATCTTTGTATTTCACACTTTTATGGAATAAAAGGAAGCCTAAACAATCCTTTACTCAGTAGTGGGTGAATCAAGCCATTTTTATTACAGCAGGACTTGCACTTGGTGCCACTTTTTTTTTTATTTAGAGTGACAGCATCGAGGGGAATGAGGGGAGGTCACTTCCTCCCCTGGTACAGGACCACCTGTCAGAGCCAGCAGGTTCACAACTGATGATGTTTAGGATCAACATGGGGGTAGTGGACTTCCATTCAAGGATGCATGCTTCATAAACTTGATTGTGTTGCATTCATTAAATCCATTAGCCTTAAATTTTAAAGGGGTAACAGTGCAATTGACCTGAGTCGAGCAATTTCTGTTGGGATCATCCTGCTGACAGATCTTCCCTCTGGGGTACTCTTGTCAACTTTCTTTTAGCTGATAGCCCATATCTGCTATTTTGATGTGCTTTAATTTGGTTTTGGTCAGTGTTCCAAATTCCCTAGCGTGAAATCACTCATATATATACAGTATATGTCACATTGCTGCACAGGTGATGTCACTTTGAACAGGATTTTCTCAGGGATAGGTGGTCCCCTGCCACCGCAGGATGCTCAGCGAAGCAGGAAATTGAAAAAGGTGGAGCACCAGGTTTATAGCCCATCATCTTTATTAGGGCTTGTTTGCACAGACAGAAAGGTTAGTGTGTTCATTTCACGCTTAAAGTTTGAAGTGTTAGCTGTCCCCACTTCTTGCTTATCTCTGGAGGGGCGCCGAGACAGATCAGCTGTTTTCACCGTCAGCCGTTTAACAGATGGGGACATCACAGAACATTATCTCAGCATGTGTAGATGTACCCGAGGTGAGGAATCGACAAAATCAACTAGGAATTTATGTGGAAACATGCAATGAAAATTACTCTGTGATCCTGAAGGATCTCTGGTGAGGAAGGCTTTTACGAAGAAAAATACAGTTTGAAGACCCTCAAGCATTTTGTGATGCATGGTGTTGTATTGAGCTTGTAGAGTCTTACAAATACTTGGGAATTTTGCTTGATGCACATTTCTCTTTTAAACCACTTATGGAAAACTTGATAAAGAAACTGAAATTAAAACTGAGTTTCTTTTTCAGAAATGGATCTTGCTTAACTCTGAATGCCAGAAAATGCCTTTTAACTGCTACCTTCCTTCAGGACATTATTTGCATGAATGCCCCTGCCAGCTCCTTGCAGATGTTGGATGCTGTCTACCATGGTGTGCTAAGATTCATAACTGGTTGTAACTACCATATATATATCCATCCCTGCACCATGTACTCATTGGTCAGTTGGTCATCATTATCTACACTTAGACTCTCACACTTGTTAATTTTAATCTATAAATCCTTCCTTGGTCTGCTACCTTCTTATATCTCCTCCCACATGTCACATCGTCAGTGCAGTTACAACATCGCTCTCAGTCCATTACCTGCAGCGTTCCCTCAGTGCGGACCAAACTTGGCACAAAGGCCTTTTCCTACTCAGCTCTTGCAACC
>JARVGQ010001954.1:28263618-28274343 GCA_031762355.1 Hypsolebias martinsi | reverse complement strand
CGGAAGATTTTGTAGAAGAGAGGCTCTCAGACAGTTTCACAGACAAGACAAAGCAAAAGCAAAGCGGAGACCGAGAGATGTCTGCCCTTGAGGAGAGTGAAGTGTTGAATGTTTCATTTTATAGTTTACATTTTTGCTATATTTCAGTGTAACTGGGACCTTGAGTACACAATTTCGTTCCACCTCATGTACCACATGTGATGCGAATGACAACAAAGAAACTTGAACTTGAAATAATGAGGGAGGCATAGTGCTTCAGTTGGTAGAGCTGTTGCCTCTCAGCGCTAAGGTCACAGGTTCAGATCCTGGCTGGGGGGGCCTTTCTGGGTGGTGTTTGCATGTTCTCTCTGTGCATGTGTGGGTTTTCTCTGGGTACTCCAGTTTCCTCTCACAGACCAAAAACATGAATGTTAGGCAGACTGGTAACGCTGAGTTGTCCCCCAGGTGTGAGTGAGAGAGTTAATGGTTCTCTCATTTGTCTCTATGTGTCCCTGTGATGGACTGGAGTGTCTCCCACCTCTCACACAGCAACTCCAGTGACCCCCTGTGACCCAAAATGGAAGAAATCAGTAAAGATAATGGATGGATAAACAATGAGGCTCTCCTTTCAAAAAATTGTATACAAAAATTGACATTTTCATTTCAAAACGCACGTCAAAAGCTGTTCTAATGCTAACAGCACAGAGTAACAAGCTATCCAGGTTGAAATGTTGTCTAATTGTTTTAGAGAAGATTTATGCCTCATTTCTACAAATGTCTTTTTTTTTTTTTTTTTTTTTTTTAAAGTGGCCTCTTTGTTTCTGTTTTGTTGGACTGCATTCAGATCTGGCTGCAGTAAATGTGGCAATTTTTCTCCCATACCTAGAAGAACCCTGTAATGATAGTGTTTTAAATATATAAATATGTATATATTGTTTGTTCTGCTCAGCGGATGCTTTCCCTCTGCTTAAGTAAACACAGCACACAACCAGTAATTGTTCTTCAGCTGGATGTTTCTTTGTACCTCTGGCTATATGATGATATGGAGAAATTCAGTTTGAACTGTCTATTTAGCCCCACTGTGACTGCTCTAAGATCTATCAGATAAATCATAACACAGTTAGCAAATTTACTTTATTGTATTCTTTTAAACGGACCCATGGTGCTTAGGGGTATAATTTTTTTATTTATGTTCTGTCTGCCCTAATTTTGGTACCAGTTGTTTCCTGTGCATGGTAAAATCCTATTATACTCCTAGAACTTCCCATTGTTTGGTAAAGTGGCTTCTATGCTGAGATACTGCGCTTGAGATGGTTGCAGTTCCAAGTAAAACAATTGAACCCCCTGTTTTTGTTGCTTTATTCAAAAAAAATGATTGTTTTTTTACGCAGAACAATTGACTTTATTGGATGTGCACCTTAAATAAATGCCCACATTTGGATAATAGACATATTTTGCCTACTTTAAAATGAACGATAGTGTGGATAGATAAGACTATCATTAGCTGGGAACAAAATATATATTCTATGGTATTTTAAATAGTTGGTGAAGTGCAAGTACCGGTACTCTTCACAATTGTCTTACTTGTTGTTTTATAGGTTTAGCAGCAGATTCACTCCTACAGTTCCACCCTGACACCTTCTCCAAGATTCTCTGTTTGTTCACTTCCACCATGATCGTTTGCACACATGGACTATGTCGAACCTCCTGTAGAACAGTCATGTTACTCAAGCTCCCGTGTGGCTTCAGTGGATTCAGTATTTCCGTTTATATTGTGTGGACCCACGTTTCAGAATCGCATACCAATATAGTTGGAGAACAACTAGAGTAAACTCTCAAACTGCACTGAAAATTATACACCATTATAACTTTTAATGTCTCATCGGGCAGCTGTGGCTGAGTGGTTAAAGCAGTCCTTCAATGCAAGAGTTGGGGGCTTGAATCCACCAGCAGTCACATGCCCAAGTGTCCCTGGGCAAGACACTGAACCCCTCATTGCCTCCGATGTGTGTTCCATCGGTGTATGAACGTGATAAAGCATTCTTTAGAATGATTTGTTCAGTTAGCTTTGTACAATGGAGTGCTGTATGAATGGGTAAATGAGGACACATATTATGGTGTAAAGAGCTTTGAGAGTCTTGATAAGATAGAAAAGGTTCTATATAAGTACAATTTACCATTGCATACTTTGCAATGAGCTCCTTAACTGTGCAACACTATCTAAAGTTAGATGGACCACAAGTCAACAGACTTTTGACGTGTACCTGTGTGTGCCATTTATGTCAATGTGTGTCTAATTAATTCATTTGTTCTCTCTGGACAGCGGATTTGTTGGAGGCAGTTTAAAAGGACCAAGCTCCACCTGCTGGGAAACCGAGGGAGGCCAAAGGAGTGGCGTTGTTCTGACGGTTGTTGGTTTTTTGCGTCAGCCTCGCTCCTGCTCCTGTCAGAGATACCTGTGGTTTCACCTTGTCACTAAATCATTGAGTTGTTTGTTGATGGGTCAGGGAGTTATCGGCTGTCATTATATTTACGGTTTTTGGTTGTAAGGTTAGTCCCATGGTCATAGGGCGAGGGGAGCGGCCCTAATCAGACGGTCATCTGCTGGCTGGTTCTGGTTTTAACCAGGGCTCCCAGGTTGCCGATTTTGTTCAGGTGATTTTGTGATTAAAACTTTGGTCTAAATTACAATTGTCTGGGCTTCACATGTTGTGCATCCTGCCATTTACCCCTGGACTTATCAGAACCATAACAGGCTTCTTTGATTTCTTCTTTATTATTTTCTGTAGTAATTTTATGGTTGCTTTTGAAATGTTTTTTTTTTCAGTCTGATACTTTCCTGTATTCCATTTTTCAGTAAAGTCATAACACATTAAAAAAAAAAACAACTTGAGTGTTGCAACATTAGGCACATTGACGTGAGTCAAATGTATTGTGAAGACTGATGAACAAATGTTAAAACTTTAAGAGTTTGCTCTAGAATCAGGCAAATAAGATTCCTGTTAAGAAAACACTGAATGGAGTTTTACAGGAAACTACTGTTAAAAAGTGGTTCAGTTCAGAACATTTGCTCAGAAGAACTGTAGGTTGAAAATCACTGAAAGTGAAAATTTGGTTTATAACCACTTTTGTTGCTCCTTGTTTAACTGGATGAACATAAAGGGATCCTTTATATTTTTCCAATAAGTTCACAGTTCATATGATCATATATGATCGTTTTGTATATAGATCAGCTGTTTAACCTTTCTACAACCTTAAAACAAATAAATTCATTCTCTGAGATTTTTTTCAATGTCACCTTGGTCCTCATTTTGAACAAATATTTGAACCAGAGCTTTTTTTTTTTTTTTCAGTTTCTGGACCAAATCAAACAGCACAATGTCCCTTCCGATTACTTTCATATTTGCAGCAGCATCTGTAAATGCACATGCAACTTTAACTCAGATGCTCCATCCTACCATAAGGAATTTAAAAATATCAGACATGTTTTGAGCTGCATGAGCTTCTGGGAAGTGACCCACACCGTGGAGAACACTGGCCATTTCATGGTTGCTTTCATCCACAAAATGGTATATGATAGCCAGGTAGGCATCCATCTTCAGGGGTCCATATATCTGCAGTAAGAGTATCGTCTGCAGCATTAAGAGAATGTGTCTTTCCCTTTTCTTTGGGTTTCAATCAAACCATTTCCTTCAAGGCCTAAATTGAAGATTTTATGTTTAGTGTTGAAAATGAGGAGGCACAGTGGCCTCCATAAATTACAAAAACATCTTTTGTGAAAGCAGAACATATATAGGCTCATTTTCTTTCACTAAATAAAATATATCTGTGTCCAGGACTGCATCAACACCTCATCCTCATCTCACACATTTCCTGCTTGTTAATGCAAAAACAAGTCATGTCAGTTTGTTTGTGTGAATGTTTATGAAGCATCCACACTACAGTATATCTTTTTCTGCATCTTTTTCATTCCACAATTTTTGTGCTATTTCAACAAATCATAAATCAAAACGTTTTCTGCCATTTTTTTTTTTCTTGTAGAGACTGAATTGAGCTCAGTTTACATCCTTCACATATTTAGAGCTCTTTACAACCTTTTACTGCTCCTTTCGCGTTTTGTTCTGGTTGCTTCCTTTACAATTTTAAACTTTTTTCAGCTACTTTCATTTTTTTTTCTTAAGTTGCTTTGTGTCCCTTTCTGATTCATTCTGCTAACTACTACAGTTTTGTGTTTCTTCTAACTTATTTCTGCTAATTTTAGCTTGTTGTGCTCCTTCCAGATAATTTCTGCAAGTTTCAGCCTTTTCTGCTATTTCAGCTACTATTTAGCTGTTTTTTTGTTAATTTTAACATTTTCACATTCCACATTTTTTGCACTCATTTCTTATGGCAAATTAAGATTTTTTTCCTGATTTTTTTTTTAAGCTAATTTTCAGCTGGTTTTTGGGCCAATTCTAGCTTTTTTCGGAGGTCTCCATTTTTTGTGCTCATTTCTGCTTCACTCGGACTAATTGGGCACAGTTGTGCTCGCTCTACTTCCTTCTGGTAATTTAAGCTTCTTTTTGCTTTTTTCGCTGTATTTCAGCCGTTTTTGATGACTTGCTGTGCAGCGACTTCTGAAGAGGGAAAAGCCAAAAGAAGAAGAAGAAGTTGCTAATTTCTATTTTTTTCCCCTTCAGATAATTTCCACTTTTTTGAGCTCATTTATGTCCTATTGGGAAAATATGTTCGTTCTGCTTTATTCTGCTAATTTAAGCTTGTTCTACAATTTCAGCTATATTTTTAGCTTTATTTATTTATTTATTTTAGCCAATTTCAGCTGTTTTCAGGTACGTTCAAGTTTTTCATGGTATATTTTGCTACTTTCAACCTTATTAACTTCTTCATGGTAATTTCACCTTGTTATGCACTTTTCAGCTTTTTTCAGCGACTATGTTGCTGTTTTATGCTAATGTTAGCCTTTTCAGCTAATTCCACACTTTTTAGCTAATTTCAGCTATTTCCAATTCCTTCTGGAAGTTTAAGTTTTTTTCTGCTTTTGCAGATACTTTTCAGCTATTTTTGTGTTTATTTCTGCCAATTTATACCAAATTCAGCAAAATTGTGTTCTTTTTGCTTTCTTCTGCATGTTAAGGCTTGTTTTTATTTCAGCTAAAATTCAGCATGCTTTTATCTAATTTCAGCTGTTTTTCAGCAACTTCTTCTGCTATAAGCATTTGCATTGCATTTCCCAGGAAATGCAATTACTCTAGTTAGAGATAAATTTAGGAACACATTTCCACATTCAGTGGCTCTGCAACACTCAGTCTTCACAGAGATGTGACAGTGCAGAGGAGTACTGAACAACTGTTGTTTTGTAGCAAAGTTTATAGCCGCCAACTCTTTACTTCTAAAAAAAGCCAAAAGTTTACAAAAAAATATTGAAAACCAGAATTACAACACACGATGACGAAACGGTGGAATAAAGTGGTCAAATCTCAGCCGAATATTCGGTTCCACGTTAAAATATTGCCACGCTGGAAAATGTCTTCTGTTTGCATTCTGCTCAGATTTATTCACTGCCACCACAAACAGCTCACAACACAGGGCAGCTGCATTTCCATTTATATAGAAAACCAAATTCAAACATATGAAATACGACCTGAATAAAGTGCCCTGTATCCTCCCGTTGACTTTGTTCCAACTCCGGCTGCTTTTGTTTAGCCCCTGTTCTGTAACAGCTTCTTGTAACAGTGCAGCTCATTTGCAGCTTCAGCTCAGATGTCCTGCAGCTGCACGAAACAGACGCTCTATAACACATTTAACAGTTGCGTCTAAAGGTTTAAGCATATAATTCACACAATGAGTAGCACTAGGATGTCTTCTGAATGACTCAGAGCCACAAACGCAACAAATTTTATCACAATGCTTGTAAAAAACTGACTGAATTAAAGCCAGTTTTGTGTTCTCTAAGGTCAGCAATAAATATTGTCATAAACTGTATATTTGGTATCACATTGAAACCCCAACGTATCACAGTTTTTGTTTTTAATTATATTGTCGCCTTGGCCTAGTGTGTGTATAAAAAAAAAAAAAAAAACTACCTAAGTGTTAAAGAAGTTTGTTGATGTTCTTGATGTGTTCTGTGAAGTTTTAAACTATGCTCAGGCTTCCATCTGAATGCAAACCGAGACCCACCTGTCAATCTTATCTCCCAGAAAGCAGCAGTCAGTGTATATTCATGTCAGCTCTTGGAAATAAAAATAAAAATAATAATAATAATGTCATTTGCAAAATGCTCATGTCTGAAGTGCTGAAGTTAATTGAGTGCACTGAATGAATTGGAGATGCACATTCGTGGCGAGCTACAATAATCACGTTTTATGCTCAGCACATTGCTTGTTATAACTCTGGATCAATAGAGCAGCGTATATTGAGTGACAACTAGTTGGCAATTAGGTGAAAAATACACACCAAAAAAAAAAAAAAAACAGGAGCAAGAAAATCTGGAATACGAATGCCACATGTAAAAAAACAAGCTTCAACCAGATCTATTACTTTGTTGTAACAAATTCTAGCCATATTGAAAATGGTACGATTTAATTTAATTTGTTCCCACTATATAAACATATTTAAAATGATGGTAAAGCAGGACGGCAACTGACATTCAAAGTGCGGATATTGTCCCGAGAGAATTGTTCTGGCAAACGACTGATGTGCACGAGCCAGCGTTACACTCGCTTTGAACACTGATTAGTTTGCTTTAGGCCTCTGCTGTATGAATTATGCTCTTTGTGTCAGCAGCTCTTCCTGGTGATTAATGACTGCCAGTGAGACAAAGTTCAAAGGTCAAAAGGTAAGCCACTGTTTGCAAATAAACTCCCCCGTTTTTTGTTGCTGTGTTCTTTAAATCCACAAGGATCATTTTAATAATAAAAAGTCAGCGAGGTAAAAATGTAACACTGCCAAATGCTGTATCTTTGGATCATTTATAACATCCAGCGCTCATTAAGGGTTTTGGCAGTCATTAAAGCCGTCAGTTTGAGCTGCTTACTCACCTCCTTGATGCAATTTGTTGTAACTTTTTCTCGCTGCAAACGATTGTCCAGTCTTAACTCGAGAAGCAGCAGGACACAAACTCACACTGAAAACCTGAAACTTTTTTTTTTCATGTTGCAGGGAAAATATACAAGCTTGTCAATACAAGTGATTCATTTGTGATGGGATTTGGGAGGCTAGTTCAATAGTCGTTACAGCTCTGGGAAAAGTTACATGAACAATAGATGAAATGGCTGGGATTACAGCGTTCCTCAACAGATTGAATGTGGGAGATAAAGAAAACTGTTTTCCTTCGGAGGAGCAGGGGACGGGGTTAGCAGATCGTTCTTTGCAGCCCACTTATGAAGAGCTCAAACTGCTGGTGCTTCTGTAATAAGAAGAACTCGTTTTTCCCCTGCCACTCTAAATTAAAAGTTATTTTTAGTTAGAAAAAAAAAAACAAATACTGCATTTCACAGGGGATATTATTATTACTACATTTTTTTTCATTCAACCTTTATTTATACTGTACAGTATAGTTTAGTCTCACTGAGTCATGAGGACTGATTTACAAGAGACATGGTTTAAACAAAGAACACAGATGAGGTACAGACATCAATAGACAATTACCTATATGTAAAAGCATATGAAATGAACAAGTAAATAGAATAAATTATATAAAAACAAAACAAAACAAAACAAAAAAACAACAGCCGGTACATTATAAAGCAGTGGAAAATGCTAAAAACAGGAATATGTCTGCATTGTTTTTTTGCCATGAACTTAATAGTTGTTTAAAGATGGCAAGGTTTAGAGTGTCATATCTTTTTGTAAGGTGTTAAAGGAGCAGATAGCCATGTTCAGTCTGCACTGAGGGCACACTACAAGTAATTATGTCCAGAGAGCGCACACTGTAGCTGCACTCATGCAGTGATGTAAGAGGAGATGTATGACGTCAACAGACCAAGAAGTAATTTAAAGATGAAAATATACCTGTGTGAGAGTTTGTGTGAGGTTAATGATGACCAGTTAACCAGTGAATACCGTGTGCAGTGATGGGTACAGTAGTTAAAACCAGTTATGAATCTTAGTGCACTGCACCAGCATTTAGCACCAGTTTGACATGAAACAAATCTGACTGGATGATGTAGAATGTAGACTGTAAAACTGGGAAAACCTTACTGTCCTAGCTCAACAATAAACAAGTGTGTCATCGGCATAGAAACATAGGTATGCAGCAGGAATTATCTGACCTACATTACCTATAAAGATTGTGAAGAGGGTGGGTCCTAAGACTGGACCTTGTGGAACACCATTGTTAACAGTTGGGGTTGATGATATGAAATGATGTGCATTACAAGTTTCTTTCTATTTGTCTTTGTGCTTCAGCCCAAAATGTGATTTTTGTTTTTATGTGTCACATCCAGAAATGTTAATTTTTTTTATGACTTTGCAGAAGCAGATGGACAACCTGACCAAACAAACAGAAATGAATAGGAAATGAAAATGCTTCTGTCACCAAAGAGCAAATGCAGCCCCTGTCTGAAAAGTTTTGAGATGACAGAATCAAATTATACACTGATGCACCAAGCAATCCGTTTGCTTTCTTAGAATTTTCAGAGCAAAACAAAACATATATATGTATCTCTCTGAACAAGGTACAAGGATTATTGTATTATCTTTATCTCCTGATGTGGTAAGGGTAAGATAATTTTGGAGGCTGTACAAAGAGAGTGCAGTTTTACATTACGAGTGGGAGAAACCCAATAGTTGAAAGTGGCTTGGAAACCTTATCAAATCTGTGCTGTTGGAAAGCCCCTCGCTCACACACGTGCACATCGAGATGCTCGCGCTCTGTCAACACGACTGAGGGAAGAGACCACTTAACATGGAAATTGTCCTTTCATCTTTCAGGAGGGAATCACTCTGAGGAAAGAAAGAAGCAACTAATCAACAAAGATAGTGAAGCTGCAGCGTTGGACTTTAGGAAACACTTTCACTCTGCACTCCGTGAACCCAAACCGTGTAATTTCCTGTCTGTGGTATTAGCTCTAAATGGATTACATTGAGTTTAGTTCATATCTGCAGTCGCCTGCTCTGTTGTTTATTTTCAGAGAGAAACGGAAAGGCAACCCCATAGTTCACTGCAACAATGTGGTGCAAATTGCTGTGGAAAGGCTTCAATCCTGCTCGGATACGTGTGTGTTAAACCACAGCTGCGGGCCTGGGTCACATCGCAGACATTCGCCTCCGGTGTGGTAGCTTACAGGCGCGGTGTGGCGGAAAGCTGGATGAAATATGAATAGCACCCTTGCAGCGTTTCAACACAGCAGCCAGTCAATTGACCTCAAAGGCCATTTAAAGATTTGAGTGTGTAATATTTCATCTGATTGAACTGACATTAAAGCAGCCCTTCCCTGGCTAATTCTTCATTTATTTGAATTAAATCACCAGAACGGGACTCATGGCTATGTCTTTTTCTCCAGCTGGAGCAAATGTTGAGGAATAACACTGAGCACCGTTGGTTATCGATTATTTTTCTTATTTCTACAAGGCAGATTCATGTAGATTTTCAAAAATCCATTCAAATAGCACTTTTTTAAAATTTTATTTATTTATTTATTATTTTATTTTACACACTTTTATCCTTTAAACATTTCCATTAAAAGTTCATCTTTATTCTTTGGCTGAACTTTGCTATATTTGTTTCGTGTTTCAACCTCAGTGGAAAATAAACGGTTTTCTTAAAACCACAGACGTTTTCATACATTTAGCTCCTTTTGTCTCTTATGATGCGATCAAAGCAACAACAAAAAAAAATAATAATTAAAACAATTAAAAAATGTGGAGGTGGGGGGTAGTTTCAACACCAAAATGCTTACTTTGAGTATGAACTTTTTTTTTTGCAATGAATCATTGAAAGTTAACGTATCCTATAGTTTATTGAGAAACCCAATAATATTGATTCGTCAATGTGTGAATTTTGGGCAGTGGTTGACAAAACGCTCCCACGTAAACATATTTTATTTTGAAGCAAAATATGGCATCACTGCTTATGCTAAAACAACATTTAAACCTGCTGCTACCTGTGCCGTCACAGCTGAGCAATGACCATCTATCCATTCATCCATCCATTATCTTTTACCCCCTTATTCATTTTCGGGTCATGGGGGGCACTGGTGCCCATGTCCAGCAGTCACTGTGCGAGAGGTAGGAGACATCTAAGGTCTCCAGTCCATCACAGGAACACATAGAGACAAACAAGGCAAAAAATAAATAAATAAATAAATTCACTCTCACTCACACCTTGGGACAATTAGGGTGCATTCACACCAGCCCTGTTTTGTCCACTTTAATATGCTGGTGGAGATTCTGTTACTGTATTGAACCTTTTTTTTTTTTTTGATTTTGTCCACTTTAATCAAACTTTAGTCCATTTCAAAGTCAAAGTCAAAAGTCAAAGTCAACTTTATTGTCAAAACTGCAATATGTACAGGACATGCAAAGGATTGAAATTGCATTACTCTCAGACCCTTGGTGCAACAATAACCATTTAAACATTAAAACATTGACTAAACATTAGCATAAAATGAAATAATAAAAGTGTTATACTGTCCTGAGTTTTAGCATAGTAGTAGAAAAATATAAAAAGTATATCTATAAAATAAAATGAAGGTTCTGACATTGACATTTGTAGTAAAGTGACAAAGTAGCATATGAAGTTTATGT
>JARVGQ010001954.1:28200387-28211619 GCA_031762355.1 Hypsolebias martinsi | reverse complement strand
TATTGCTGTATTGTTGCTGTTGTCATCATCCTTAGTTTGTAGCCAGGTCTCTCTTGTAAATGAGTCCTTGAGGCTCATTGAGATTAACTTGCCTAAATAAAGGTTGAATGAATATCATACTTGTGTGAACACAGCATTTCTGTTACTTTAGAACTGATCAATAACTCATTACACCCACCTCCTTTTTAATGATAGTGAGATCATTACTATCTATTTTAGGTAAAACCATCATTTAACCATATCAAAGAAGGCAAGTCAGAAGAACTGAATAACTGATGGAAAATATTTAACAAAATAAAGCTTTAAATTGGATTAAATATTTAACAAAATAAAGCTTTAAATTGGATTAAATCAAGTCTAGAGAACACTGAAATGACTACAAACTAAACACTCATTTTGAGATCTTTCACTGTGCGTACCATCCTTGTCCTTGGTCAACACTATGGGTGATGGCACCGATTTTTGAAGTCCACGAACAAAAAAACAATCTACACGATAAACGAGCTGCTTGTACTTTATAGATTCAAACAAGAGGCACAACCATTTAAGCTCACACTAAAGATCAGTTTTTTCCAGAACCACCAGTTAGCCTATAGACGCCAACGAAGAGTTCTGCATGGACATGAAGAACATGCAAACTTTACACAGACAAGACCCATCAATATTCATTAGTTTGGCCACAGTACAAAGTACTAACCATTATAAAGCATGTAGCGAAATTCTTTTAACAACATATATGTTATTAAATTGTACTTACTAGCTCTGCAAGATAGCAATAGCTCTGGTTCTGGTCCAACTCTTTTCTATTAAGACTCTGTTAGTTTCTGCAAACCTATCCTGCAACAAGGAAGCACACAAGTCAGTCCTCTAAACTCTTAAACCTACTACTTTTAAAAACAAGCTACATGCAAGTATGTATAGCTGCTAAATTTTACTTATCAGAATCTGCAGTACAGGAGCAGCTCAGTTCTGGTCCGACCCAATGGATGAAGAGTCCTGGTACAGCGGACTCGGGACCCGAAAGTCGATCCCCACTCATTGCACATCTCGTGGTGTCTCTGAGCAGCATACCATATCCCCAAAATGCTCCCCGGGCACTTTCAATAACTGCCCACTGCGTCAGCTGGTGGTGCATGGGTTGAATGCAGAGCCAATTTTGCCATTACAGGTAGTCCTCGACTTAAGGCGCCCTCGAATTATAGCAACTCGGACTTAAGAACGGGTGTGCGGTGCAGCGTTAACATACATTTTACATGTATTTCCTCGACTTATGGCAAAAATCCGGACTTACGAACGGGTTTGCGGCGCGGTATAATGAGTTCCGACTTACGTTAAAATCGGGTTACGAACGGTTTGTAGGTACGGAACCCGTTCGTAAGTCGAGGTCTACCTGTATATGGACACATACAACAATGACAATACATAACACATTATTATTACATTATTACAGAACTTCTGACTTTGCGTTGCAAAACTTTCCCTCCAATTTCAGCAAGCAGCCAGTGTTGACTTCTGGGAAGTAAACTGATGACTTCTGGGTAACGTAGTTCTTTGGACTGGCAAAACAATAAAGGCTTAATGGAAGAAAACTACAAAATGGATGCACTTTTTAATTGGGGTGGGGGTTGGGGGATATTATGTACATGTACAGTATAGTACTACAATTAAACAAGCCACGATAGAGCAAGTCCACAAAAAATAAATGGTGAAGTATAGGGACTACTGTATGCCCATATTTCTGTCAATAAATGCACAAAAACATACATCTGTGTCAAAGACATGGATTTGTAGAATATGTTACATGACACTGCACTGACAGTGTGTGGTGAGTCCTATAAGTTGTTACAGGCATACCCCAACCTCTCTTTACATACATATTTTTATGTATATGCAGTCTTATCTTAAAAGTCAATACCCCAAAACAGACCCCCTTTGGCCATTTTCTAGAGTCTATCTTTTAAGGATGATTCTGAAAATCAATGAAAAATACCCCTGTTTCAGCTGGGCTGTGATTGTCATCTTTTGAAAAGAGCACATGTTGTTTCCTGGAATAAGCTCGGCTCCCTGAATGCCCTTTACCTTCTGTTTGAATTGTTCACCGTTATTTCCCTAGTTTAGCTCTGACAGGCTGATAATGAATTGGGGGCTCCACAAAAGAGACTTTTTACGCCACATTAGGCATAGGTCCACACATGCTTCTTTTGACACAAAAATACAATTCATTGAGACATAGCGCTTTCATCTTGGCAGAATCACTGCTTGTATAATAGGCGCCCTGCTTTTTCGTTCTTTATGGTACGAACTGCTATGTTGAAAATGAAGGTTACCAATAATATTTATTCTTGGAGTAATCATGTGAGCTTGACAAAGGCATTCAAAAAGCGTATGTTAATAAAAACAGGCAGTTAAGAAGAATTCCTATAAATTACCTGCAACTTTGTTCTTTTATTAAAGAACCACAAAGAAAAGCAACACATGACTTTCTAAACATTACCATCATTTTATTGCCGTTACTTGTTGAGATGTTTTTGGCTCTGTGGGACAAATTAGCGTGGCGCATGAAGAGCAGCTGATCATTTATGGTTGCATAAGTGACCCACAAACCGCTCGTGGGCCTCCGGGTCATCACGCCAGTAAATCAATCCACCATGTGCTCACAGATGAAATGAGACCTAATGAGGACTGCCTCAACCTCAGACTCAGTGAAACAAACAAAACTCCTATTGTTGCATGTATTTTATTTTTAGATTAGTATGTTTTTTTTTTTACTAAAAGCTTAGCATTCATTGAAGAAATGCATGTCACCCGTCCCCCATTTAACACCAGAGTGTTAAACGATGCAAACACGATGGACTTGGAGCCATTTTAGTTAAAATTTGTGATAGTGTTCATGCATAACCTTGTAAAAATTGAGATCTTGCTAATTTCTTTATTTATTTATTTATTTTATTAGCATTTTTGTATTCCTCAAGATAAGTGGACTGTGGAGGGCATATTGAATGCAGTTGACTTTAATAGTTAATGACAATTAATGATGCTCATAAATAAGGACTGTGGGGGGAAAAAAATCACTATAATGCCACTTTGTTTGGTGATATGTGCTGCTGATTATTTCATGCTGCTGATTATTTCGTGCTGCTGATTATTTCATGCTGCTGATTATTTCATGCTGCTGTATTAATTTGTATGCATCTACTCACACAGACCCATGTTCGTGCTGCTGTTGTTCGGCGTGTTGTTTTGCACAATTAGCGTTTAGCGTGTTTCTTAGTTTATATCGTAGATCCTTATTGCTGTTTATTTTACAGTTTACATTTTTGCTATCGTTGGATGTAACTGGGACCCTGTGTACACAATTTCGTTCCATCCCATGTACCACATGTGATGTGAATGACAATAAAGAACCTTGAACATTTTTAAAACAGTTGTCGCATGATCTGTTAGACCTTGCAAAGATTCCAAGCTACTACCGCACCAATTTTTAGCTCTATATGTAAAATTAGCAGAAAAATGAACACACACGCCAACTCAGGATAAATATTATTGCCCTTTGGCGGCAGACAATAACTAATTGTTGATGTGCTTTCCTCTTGTTACTATTTTTAAAGTAATCTAATTATTTTTATTTGATGCATTTTAAAAACCATTTCAATTTCCTGCTTGAAAACCTTTTCCCTTCGCGGCCACGTCTGCAGTTCTATCAACAGATATCCATCACACGTCGTGTTCGGTCCATATGTGCTGACTGGATAAGTGCACTGTGAATGCACAACACACAATTTGTACATAAAATTGCAGGCTACCATCGTTTCCTGGGAGCAGGATGTAATGTATATTGACTTGTTTTGATCGAAGCTGTTCGAGGGATATTTGAGAAAGTTTACTTGTACATTTTCGTTCAGCATTGAAGCCTTTGATACTGATGGGCAGGTGTGTGAAGGGTAATAAGTACTGTTGGGAGAGTAAGAATGCACTGACAGAACCCATTACCTCTGCTGGAGAATACTTCACATATCCACTCAAATCAGAAAACATGAGGGTATAAATAGGAAAATGCTCATTGGCCTCAGTATGGCGGCTGAAAAATGGAACATTATCAGGGCGCTATATGTCTTCTAAATGGGTCTGTGACATTCTTCTGTTTATGCTGCTTGCAGGCTAAAGCTGTCAATCAGCAGAGAACAAGATGCCAGTGTTTAACTTCAGGCTGCAGCTTCTGAACCCTGCAAGCTCATTATTCAGAACTGATGATCCCTGTGCCACGTTGTAAATTAAGCAAAGTTCTGAAGAATTGGCGACGCCGACTGTGGCGAGCATTGCTCATTTTGATGATCAGACCCATAAACTTTCTCTTCAAAACAGATCTGGACTCAGTTTGCTCAAAGAATGCAGAGGGGTGACAAATTAAATGAAAGCCCTGCATAAATTAGAAGAGAGGCATCACTAATGCAAATGGTTTTGCACAGGCGGGTGTCATGTTCCTGTTGTGCACTTAAATTTAATGCTTCTAATCTCAGAGGAGCATGTACCAGGGTAACCTGCTCTGGGACTCTTGGATAATTTACACCTTAGATTTCCCACAAAACAGTTCTGCTTTTACATTATCGTTTTAATGTCGCTCAACGACTTGCAACAACTTGCACGATGCTGAAGGTCCACATGACGGATCCTCTTTAGCACTTCTCTGCATGGACTAAATGATTTAAACATATCACTGGAGACCAATAATTTCAGCTTTTGAAGCTCAGCTCACCAGTCCTCCCCCTCCCGCTCCTTACACTTATTTTGAAAGTCAGCCAGACTTAATTTTTTTCCCCTTTGCATAATCTTAGCGACAACACACTTAATAGTATCTCTGTGTCCTCATCACACATAATGAAAAATGCTTTTTTTTAATTTTTACATAATCAGTGGTCAATGACAGCAGCTTTGAACTGAGAGAACTCCTAAACATCATGTCACATTTTGAAGACCTCATGTATTTAATTAAATTTCTAATCAAAATGAAATAAAATATTTTCCAACAGTAAGGACAGTAAAAGTTCAACACTGAGACCTGCTATTAAAATATTGTAGATAATTATATCTGTGTAAGTTCACTTTTGCTTTATACAAAAAAAAAAATCATAAAATAAAAAAAAATGCACAATAGAGCTGGAAAACTTGCCGGTTGTTTGCTGCATCCTTATGAAATAAACAAAATAGTCTTGTGAAATCATTTTGAAGACAAAGACAGAGCAATGCTGCTGTCTCAAACCACTCAGACTTTGACTTTTTCAGAAAACAGTTATTTGGTTGACAGAAGTAAATAATGCAACCTGATTCAAAATGGCTCCCATTACAAAGCTATATTTGCAAAGGCAGAATTGGTTATAATTAAGTCGATTTTAAGTTTTAAACTGGCATGAAAGGTGATGGGCAATACAGTAGTCCCTCGACACTTTGCGGTATCAATTTCGCAGACTCACTCTTTTGCGGGTTTTCAGTGCAAGATTGTAAATGGCACATGACTGGTTGATCGATGGAAGGTGACCAACCAGAGCATTGTGCTCAGTGTTCCGGGCACTGATTGGCTCAGTAACCGTAGCATCAGTCCGCCAGCTCTCGTCGCCGTGCTCTATTGTGAAATTTATTTCAAGCCTCACGATGTCACCCAAACATTCTGCGCTTTCTAAGGCTTCAGGTAGTGAACTCAAGCACCAGAGAAAGATGCTGATCATAAAAGAGAAGGTGGAGCTTCTTGACATGTTCAAGGAAGGGAGAACCTAGGCAGCTGCTGGCCGCCATTAGGAGATCAACGCTAAGGACCGGGCAGCCCAGTCCCTGTCCTGGGAACGCACCTTCCTGTGTCTGTAGTGCCCTCCCCACCCTCCTCCTCTCCCCATCTGCACATCTCCGGGCGTACGTCTAGGGGCACCATCTCCCGTCGAGCCGGCACTTGGGGGGTGTAGCTGCTGGTGGAGACCTTCCTCCATGCTGCCCGTGTCCTTGAGCTCGCCTCCCTGGGACCAGCGAAGGAGACTGGCTCCAGCCGGGGGAGGAGGGCAGAGGCCACTGTGCAGGCAACATGTCAGCCCTCAAGGCGCACCCCCTCCACCACTGTTGGACCCTATCGCCCGATGCCTCAAGCTGTTACCAGGTGCAACACTCGCTATATCAAGAAGGACTATATAAATGGATACATGTATATAAATACTAAAATAAATATAACGTCCCTACTTTGTGGATCACCTATCGCAGGGGTGTCTGGAACATAACCCCTATGATAAGTGAGGACTACTGTATGACTTCCTTCAAGAAGTCACAGGTTTTTACTTTCTGGATCAAGCACTTGTTTTCAGTACCAACGAAATGACAGCTTCATACTTTTAGGCCAGACGATTCGTGACTGGTTGAACACAAATGTTTACACCAAACATGAGTGTTTGAATGAGTTCCATTCCACAATCATCCAAAAGACCAGGGCTCCAGTCTGAAATAAGAAGTTCTACAAAAATCTATTTCTGTGCCCAAATTGTTAGTGTTTCAAAGAGTAATTCAAGGTCCTCTGTTATTCTGTGTTGCAGGGAAATTTGATAAGTCCTGATGTGGTTTTTGATCTGTGGAGTTTTGAGAAGGAAACTCCCTTGGTGGTTCTTGGCTTCCTCTGAGAGTTGGAATGAAGTTATATGAAAAAGAAAAAAAAAATCCCTGCACCATAATTACAAGGCAGACATTTAGCAGGTCAAAAAAAGGACATAAATTAGAGTAGTATCCAGCACATGAATCACATTTTCATAACCATGAACACTGAACCGGAAGATGAGGGGAAATTAATCACAATTACAAAGTCAGCCAAACTCCACATGCTGTCTCTATTAGCTGTAGTCTGACATCACCAATTAATATTCAGCTTTTCAGTCTTTCAAGACATTCTAACAAGAATCGTAAACCGTCCTCAGATGGAAGGAAAAACTAAAGTCAGAAATTCACTATAAACAACAAAAAACAGGTTTCTGGGTCATTTATAGCTGTATAAATTGCATCAGTAAAGAAAACCAGTGTCTGAGCTTAGACTGTCTGTCATTTTGGAACATTGATTTTTTTTTTTTTTTATGGTGTGATGAAATAAAAATGTAGATTTTTTTTAAGTTACAGCGCATAGAAATGTTTGGAAAATAAAGTTGCTGAATTTTATGAATTGAATCCTCTACTGGTAAAGTCTCACTGGGCACAGCATGGTGGAATCTGCACAAATTACAACCAACTAAAAACCTCCACCTACCCGCAAAACTACACAATTTATTTTTTAAACCCACGTTTCGTTCAGCCTTCTGGGAAACAGAATCACCGAGCCTGGCAAGAGACATTAAAGGAAAAGACCCTTCTACTGCTCCAGCCCTGTGACTTTTCAAAACCCTGTCATGTTGTCCTTTCTTAGCAAGTCGCAATCACAAAGTTTTTGATCTGTATTTCCAGAGTATTTGCACTTTGAAAGCACGAACCCCTGCGATGTGGAAAACAACATTACATATTCTCTACATGTATTTTTACACTTTCTCTTGCATATAGTTTAGAGATGGGGGGAAGCCTGAAGACACAAACAGCTCACAAAGTCTGTCATCAGCTATTAAACATGGTGGCGAGTCTGCAGTCATATCAGTAGCCGGGGGAAACATTACATGATGATTGCCCTGCACGGTCATATAACAGCCGAGGAATATGATGCTATTTAATGGAAACGCCCCATGGTGCAAAAACAGTTCGCTCATGATATCGCTTCAGTCCAGAATAGTGTCAGGAGCCAAAGTCAAATCAATTCAAAGGTGGTTGGTTAAAGATCCAAATGAGATTATATGAATAGAAGTGCTTTTATTAGGTTCTGAAACCAGTTTAAGACCATTTAAGAGCAGAGTTCTCCATTTGATGCTTTTATGTGGAAGTAATGTACCTTGGACATTAGTGGTTCAATAGAATTACTATTCATTTAAAAGCATTTGGCTTTTTATTATCACCGGTGGCTGATTTAAGATAGATTTCAATGAAATCTAAGTTCTTGATGTATATCTACAACTGATTAACTTTTGGAGTCACCACAATTCTGACAAGAACATAGTTATAACTCAATGAGTTTTTCAAGAATTAAAGGTAAATTTTGGTGCAGTAGTAGCTGAAAGTCCTGCTTAACACAGACTGAGCACAATATATTATGAAACATCTCTTATAACAGTGACATTAACTGTTAGACTTGGATTTTGGGGGGTGACAAACATCAAATGTAACAAATGGATCAGTTTTCAACATCAGAGATGGTCAGAGGTACATATATTGTTGGGAAATAGAGGACAAAATGGAAAGCTGAACTTATTTCAGGAAAAACTACATTGAATGTGAGAGTGGCACGGTGGGTACTGTTGATGCACCATATTGTTTTACAGTATTAGTGTACTGTTTGTCTTAGATCTTTTAGCGTACTGTTCGGCATACATCTTAGTGTATATCTTAGATCCTTACATACTGTTTCTTTTTATACTTTATATTTCTGCTATTTTGGGGTGTAAGTGGTACCCTGTATACATAATTTTGTTTCACCTCATGCACCACATGTGATGTGGATGACAATAAACTTGACTTGAACTTGGCTCAGTTGGTAGAGCTGTTGCCTCTCAGCGAGATGGTCACCACTTCACAAATCCCGGCCCGGGAACTTTCTGGGTGGGGTTTGTATGTTCTTTCTATGCATGCATGAGTTTTCTCCTGGTACTCCAGTTTCCTCCCACAGACCAAAAACATGCATGTTAGCTGATTGGAAACTCTAAATAGTCCCTAGGTGTGAGTTAGAGAGTGAATTGTTGCTTGTCTCATTTGTCTATATGTGGCCCTGTGATGGACTTGTGACCTGTCCAAGGTGTACCCACCTCTCACACTATTGTAGTTGGACCTGGGTACCAGTGACCCCATGTCCCGAAAAGGAAGAAGAAGTGGGTGAAAGATAATGAATGGATTGAATGTAACAACTGAACTGCCAACAACAAGAATGTGTTCATTTTTCTTTTCAATAAAAGAGCTTAAAAAAGTGCATGTTAGAAGCTCAAACGACTACTGAATTTTCGGCAGCAAATATACCTATCATTATATTACACCCATAAAAAGTACTGTGGTATCAGTTAGCAGTGGCACAGCAGTCTGTCCTCTGGAGCTGTGCACAAGCAGAGAGGCTGATAACCATGGCTCCTCTAGCTGATCCAATCTAACATCGCCCCACTAGTAATATGTTTTTTTTATTTTTTATTTTTTTGTAATTTAAGTGATATTTTGGAAGCAGCATTGCCTTTAGCTGTGTTTTAATAATTTGTATCCATTCTGTGTTGTATTGTTGTTTGGGGTGAGCTTCAAACACACAGATCTGCGTGTTTGAAATGTTTTAAGATTAACAGATATCTGCTGAAACATGAAGGAATAAAATGTTCACGCTTATAATTAGAAAGATAGAAAACACCTTGCGCCATTGAGAAACTGACTCCAGGGACCATTTTATAGTTCCATAAAGAGGTTTTTCCTTCTTTTGACAATCAGGTAAGGGGTTTATTGACCTTCCATTTATCACTTGTGTACTACCTACTGGCTGACCAGTATACCTCGTCAGCATTTCTATCTGAACTGAACCAGATGAAAAAAGGCCACAAATATAAAATATTTCCCTTCAAGGAGCTCCAGAGGTCTTAAAACCATCAGTAAGCCCTTTGAACTGCTTGGTCCAAATGCTAGTATAAATAAATGCCTCAGAGATTTCTGAAACCAAAAAAGTAAAGCACTGCTACATGGTGGAAAGAATCACTTTATAATTGTAATTTTGATTCATTGTTCAAGTGTGTAAAGAACACACAGTGAATTTGTCTCTGTATGGCAGTGTCTCTCAAGTAGTATAGAACAACGCTGTACACAGTAAGACATATATACAGATATTGTAAAGTAACAGTATGTCTGTAACTAGGGATGCACAATATTGGATTTTTGGCCTATATCCAATATCTGATATGTTAAAACTTATTTGGTCGATAACTGATGCCAATACTTTATATTTGTTCCTTTGTCAGAACATAGACCTCTTATTTAGGCTTATTTGCTTCAAAAAGTGTGTAACAGCTGTAAGAGCTGGTGACATATATTCAGTAACAGCCATATAATATGCATAGCACTTTAACTTATATTAAATGAAAAGTGTTAAATGTTATATATTAGCATTAGTCACCTGCAATGCTGTCTGTGGAGGCTTGTTCCAGGTTTCTAGCTGCAGTGTGGGATCCTCTGCACTCCTGTGCATGAAGGACAGACTTTTGAAGTTCAAAGTTTTTGTCTATCCATTGTGCTGTAAGACTGATCATGCTAACGGGGCTAACACGACGTTCAAATGTCTGTGGTAAAACTCACCCAAGTGCTATCAGCTATTAGCTTCTCAATGACATCGGAAATGACGGCTTGTGACTCGGGTAAGGCTACATTGGAAAAAATATCTCTGACTGGGGACGATGTAGCGAGGCTCAACGTAGTCCAAAAATCTTTGGAATCCAACGTCCTCGTCGGAAAAAAAAAAAACTTTAACTCCGCAGACATTTTGAATTTTCCTCTTCGCAGTGATCAGATCAGGTAGGCGTGCACGACATCATCACGTTGTGCTGGTGCTGCAGGCATCCTTGTCACTGGGTTGTCATACAAATACAGCGTCTTTTATATCAGTGATTATTTTGATGGAGAGGCCAATGTCCGATATTGAACTTTAATGCTAATATCAGCCAAAACCGTGCCAATACCTACACATTTTACAACTGTCTATTAAATGGTGGTCAAGTTATACAAACCAGATTCCAAAAAAGTTGGGACACTAAACAAATTGTGAACGAAACCTGAATGCAATGATGTGGAGGAGCCAACAGCTAATATTTTATTTGTAATAGAACACAAATCACAGATCAAAAGTTTAAACTGAGCGAATTTATCATTTTAATGGAAAAATATGTTGTTTCAAAATTTCATGGCATCAACGAATCCCAAAAAAGTTGGGACAAGTAGCAATAAGTGGCTGGAAAAAGGAAATTGAGCATCTAACAAACAGCTGGAAGACCAATTAACACTAATTAGGTCAATTGCCAACATGACTGGGTATAAAAAGAGCTTATCAGAGTGTCAGTGTCTCTCAGAAGCCAAGATGGTAAGAGGATCACCAATTCCACCATTGTTGCGCAGAAAGATAGT
>JARVGQ010001954.1:28181040-28193516 GCA_031762355.1 Hypsolebias martinsi | reverse complement strand
CCTCACAAACATGATTTCTTTTTTCTTTTATTCAACTTAAAACTTCGCAAACCAGTTATGTTATTAGAATCCATCTATCAGTTTTACATTTATAGTCCACTTGATGGCGCAGTAGAGCAAATGAAGCACCATGGCGCATCGGATCATGAGTCGAGCTATTTAATGGAAAGCCTCAGTGCTTCATGAAACTTCATCTCATCATCACTAGGAACCATACGCAAGAAAACAAACTTACATATGAAGAACTAACACTGCCTGAGAAACAAAGGGCCATTTATACAAGGAGAGTTGATCAGTGACTGAATGCAGCTGGGATGATTACAGATGAATGGCAGGTGTGTGGGACATGATTAAAAGGGAAGCTGAGTAAAAAAACACTGGCTGGAAACATGTAAAACAAAACCTAAAATGTTAGGCTGAACAATTAATTGAAGAACACAGCTAGCTGATAACTGTCCACTGAAATCCTCCTGGTATACCAAATATACAGAAAAATACCGATACTGTAATGATAACACAATTAACTAATAAGCTGGGGAAATCTGTAAATAATCAATTCCAAAATTTGACTGAAAACAGGGGCGATAAAACAGAAAATGTATTTATCTCAAGCAAGGTGTGCATATGAAGTTAGATGTATACGCAAATACGTTTTGTTTGCTTTGTAAGGCATGAGAAATAGAAACAAATGGCAACAAAAAAAATGAATAACTGAATGCCTGCCGGCCGTCACCAAGCTTTGAGTCACCAATCGCCACTGATCACAGGATACTCAATCAAAGGCACAACCATCAGAAGAATTATAAAGAAAAGCTTGGAGATAAGTCAAAGTGTTAGTTAACTTGCTGTCTCAGCATTCTGGGTGTGCTACTGATATTGGGGACCCACTGCATGTGGGCCTGGTGCCAAAATTCAAGCCAAGGCTTCAGTTTCATGCCCTCATGGCAAAAAACTCTAGGAGTCTCCATTAATCTGATCTTAGCTGGCTGACTTCAGAAACAGATGCTTGAGGAGGATAAGGTAACTCTGTGGGAGGGAAGGCACCTAAGCCTCGGTTAGATAAGGAGAAAAAGTGGCAGAGCTGCTGTGTACTTAATCTGCTGGATGAGACTTTACAGGGAATGGGTTTTGTTATAATCTCATTTTTTATGTAGCGGCATGTCTACTGCTCATTATATGTCACCGCTGCTTTTTGGTGAAATTGTGTTGTGTTTTAGAGTAGGAGGAAGAAAACAAGAAGCAACACCTTCTGTAAAAAGGAGGTTATACCACCACAGTTTGTTTTACAATTCATTTTAGAATGTCGTCTGTAATTATTGATATAATTATGGATTTTTTTGGTACATTAAATTGGTTTCATTGGCTTGATATAGATATTAATTAAATCAAAGACTTCTGGCTCAGCCAATACAGCCATGTTTTTCATGGACAGTTTTTGAAAAGTACAGCTTATTCTTGATTGCATAGCCAGCAAAATTGTATTCTCGGCCTTGCACATTTTTTCATTGACCACCTTAACCTGCTTTGAACCCACCTTTCATCTGCCGCAATGAAAGATTAAAAAAAAAAAATGTTAAAGATAGAAATAATTACAAATACAAACTGAGCAGAGCAAGTAAAAACAGGTCAATTTGTCCTCCAGCTGTCTAAGCCTACAGCAACATAACTAAGGGATAGCTCAGGAAAACCCAAGCCGACCCCAACTACAGGATTTGTCAAAAAGGAAAGTCTTAAAACTGGACAATGTGTCAGCCATTGTACTGAAAATGGAAGCTGTTTCCACATAAGAGGAGCCTGGTAACTGAAAGCTGTGCCTCCCATTTTACATTTGGAAACTCTAGGAACCACAAGAAACCTTGCAGTCTGACAGTAAACTGTTCTGTTTGGAAAACATCGAACAATATGATCTGTAATACAAGCTATAGTTAGGATGTTGAGAGCTGTGTATGATAAAAGGTTTTGAATTGTGTTCTGAATTTCACAGGGAACCAATGGAGAGCAGTTAAAATTGCAGAAATATGATCTCTCCTACCAGCTTTCTAGACCAGCCTAGACTTGTTAAAGGCATGGATCAGGTGCTTTTTTAAATTATTATTATTATCGTTATTATTTTTGGACAAGATGTTTTTAAACTTAGTGATAATGTGCAGGTGGAGGAAACGTTTCTGGTAACTTTTTTAATGTGAGTGGTTAAAAGACACATCCTGATAAAAATAACACCAAGGTTTTTACATTCGAACTGGACACCAAATGAATGCCATCCATAAGAAGTGAAATGCTGCAAAGTTTTTTTCCTAAGACACTCATGTCCAAAACCTACAAACTCGGTCTTGTCTGAGTTTAAAAGCAGAAAATTAAGCATCATCCAGGTTTATATGTTAATACATTATTGTAATCTAAGTAACTGAGTGGCTTAATCAGGTTGCATAGACAAATATAATTGTGTATCATCAGCATAATACTGTAATGGAAAAAAAATCCCTTGCTGTTTAATAACTTTACCTAATGGAAGCGTGTATAAGGTAAAGAATATTGGTCTAAGCACTGAAACCTGAGGAACTTCATGACTAACTTTGGTGTATGATGAAGATTCATCATTTACATTTACAAATTGAAATCTATCAGATAAATATAATTTAAACACATTTAGAACTGTTCCTGTAATCCCAATACAGTATCATATTCAAGCCTCTGCAGTAGAATATTGTGATCAGCTATATCAAATGCAGCACTGAGGTCTAACAGGACCAGTGTAGACACCTGTCCATTGTCAGAGGCCATGAGAATATCATTGGAAACTTTCACCAGTGCTGTTTCTGTGCTATGGTGAGCTATAAACCCAGACTGAAACCCCTCAAACATATTTATTCTGTTCAGATGTTCACACAATGGAGACTTTGAGAACTGAATAATTGAATTTGAGATGATGCATGTATTTTTTTTTTTTTTATTAATTTGTTTGTGAATATTTTTGTACAATGTCCTGAGATGACTTATGTTGTGACTTGGTGCTATATTAATTCCTCCTTTTCTGGATGTAAATCACTTTTTTTGGATGATTGTTTCCTCTGGTATCGGATGCTGTGCAACTGGAAGGATTTTTACTGAAACTTTACTTTGGGGCATTTGTTATAATGCATAACTATTCATTTGCATTCATGCTATAACAATGTGTTTTTTTGTTTGTTTTTTTGTTTGTTTGTTTGTTTGTTTGTTTGTTTTACAACTGGGAGCAGCTGATTTACATCTCAAAAGCTCAAATAATATCTCAGCAACAGCCAAAAATCTCAAATGAGTTGAAAAGGAGGTGCCATAGATGCATTCCCGTCTCCCTGCTGGCTGTGCTTGAGTGCCACTGAGATCCACTGGATATACCACTGGAGATGCTGCTGAGATCCTGGAAATGGCAGGAAACACAGCTTGTGACAGCGACGAGGAGCTCGGTAGGTTGCTGGAAGGAGTGACTATTACTCTGGGAGGAGTTCAGCCTATAGCATGCAGGTGGTCCTGCAGCCCAGGAGAACCGAGAGGCCAGCTGAGTCTGGGTGGACGGATCGGACGGCATCTGTGGCCAGTTTCTTCGGATCTGCTGTGGGACAGACCTTAACAAGAGATCCTTCCTGCCCACAGCCATCAGCATCTACTGTATAACATCTCTTAATGAAACAAGCATAACAAGTTACAACAACTTTTAATTTCCCTTTGGGATTAATAACGTATTTTTGAAATGAATTGAATATTGTTAAACTGAATTGAATCTTTTTGAGCTCCTGTCTGTATTATGGGTCCTAACCTCCCTTAACCATGACAGTTTTGAGATAAAAGGTTTGAAATAGTTTAAAAAGTATATATGATCTATCGCTTGTGTGGGTTTTAGACCTTGACATTTTTTTTTTTTTTTACAATTTTTAATCACTTTTGTGCTCTTGAAATGAGCTGGGGACTTAAAAAACAAAATAGAAATGATGTGAGATGCCCAAAATGGCTCTCTGACTATTTCTCACAAATTTTATAGCGCATATTCAAAATGGAAGTGAAAATACTGCAAACGTCTGTGACACAAGTGAGGAAATACAGGAACCCCGCAAAACTCATTAAATATTCTGATGAAATACTTTTCAGTGTTGATCATTAACTAATCAGTAGCAGTCTAATCCAAGTAACTTAAGTGAAAAGTGGGACTTTCACAATCACTGGGTGTTGCACTAGCAACAGCCTCTCAGGGTCAACTTTTGCTGCTTGTTGAACTCGTGTGCTGACAAATGTCTGACTCTGGTCTCATCCCTTTAGTGAAATTTTTTATTATTTTTTTTTATTTTATATGTGTTGAATCTTATCAGGCGAGGATAATCTGAAAGTATGCCTCTGAACACATTTTACTGTGCTCTATGCTTTTATGTTTGTAATGCAGGGAAGAAAGTCATTTTAGATGTGTCTGTTCCAAAAAAGCAAGAACAGTTTTAAATGACTAGACTGACAGTACTTGCATGAATGCTATAATTAACCACAATACATAAAACAAAAGAAGGCTTTTATCGATGATGGTTCACTGATGAATCCATTCACTGGCTCCCACATGGAAATTTCTTCCTTGTTATTTTTTGGGTTAATGACTTTGAAAAAGATTTTTTAAGTGTGAAATTACAACTTGCATATTTGTCCACATCACCATGACTTCTCTATATTCTCATAAATCAAATCAGTATTTCATACTGAGATTTAAGTGCTCAAAATTGTGCATTGCTACTGTTATCAATTGCATTTTGCCCTTTCTATCTTCAAGGTCAAAGGGATTTGATGAGCTGAAAGAAATGCTCCATCGATATGGTCACTTATTCCAGAAGACCCCGGCACACCCCTCACACACAATCCTCCTTTGCTCACTCATTTTGCCAATGGACCAGTGACAAGGAAGGAAATCTGTGCAGATCATGTGATAATTTGTGGGTCATATGACAGACGTAAAAGACCGAATCAATAGAAGTCCTCATGCTTTCACTTTAAGTGCATCATTTATTATTCAGAGGCTTTCTATATGCATGTTGTATTAAAGAAATGGGTGGGTTGATGTTCTGTTGTGAGCCTGTGTGATAACATTTCCTACCTACTCGTAGTACAATCAAAGTCCTCCTTTGATTTTTGATTAAGTGTCACATAGAACCTGATTAAACTCAATATGCAGTTCATTCACCGAACATCATTGTATTTTGTGTCTTTTCCCCTTTAGTTATCGCTGTCTCAAAGACAATTTGCTCAGCAGTTTCTACCAAAATAAGTCCAGTTCTGTCGGTTTGCTTCGTTGTGTTTACTGGGTGTCAAACATCAGTATCCATTTCCATCCATGTGGAATTGCTCTGGTTTTGATGAGCATTTAATAAAAACTCAATGACAAAGGATGATAGTGACAACACCATCGGCAGAAGTGCTAAACCTCAGTCAAACGGTGTATAAATCTTTCCGGTGGTTTCCTGTCTCCCCATCATGAAAACACTGCTATGTTTAGTCAATGAACTCTAGCGCAACTCGCCAGAAAGGAAAATATAACAAGTGAGACAAAAGTCAATTACTGCCGCAGGAGTTCAAAGTGTGTTTGCTTTGGCCAAACTGATTGCTTGCTGACAGCAGTGGAGCGAGGTCATCAGCTGAAATAGGTGTCATTTCAGGATTAGCTGTTTGAGGTTTATTCATGTCGCTCATCCATCTCTTTTCTTTTACGTCTGCGTTCTGGTATTAGCCTCACAGTTTACCGTTAAGAGGTATGCCGTCTGAAGAGGTATTTAAAAGCCACAGTCAAACATCAGTTTGAATTGCATGAAAAAAAAAATACTTTCAAATCTCCACTAGCAAATAAAACCTGAAATTATCCACTTTGGCCATAAGTCTTTAATGCACCTGCCTAATCCTTTCTCTTAATGCAAAAACTGAGCTCCAAGAAAATAACGGCTTTTGTGGGTTTGAGTTGCACATTTTCCAGTGCCATTTCAAAGTTTTGTGTCGTGTTAAATTAGATGCTTGTAACTACAACTCTAGCACGTTCACCGGGCTTACGAGTGGCTCCAAGTGAAACACAAGCATGCCTAAAACTGGTTCATGAGCTGATCTTGTTGCAGGTCAGAGGTGTGGTGTATGCGATGAACGAGAGGAAAATGTCCTGTGGAATTCAACACTTTCCACAATACTCCCAGCGTCAGAGAAAGGACATGCTTTACTTTAAATCTCCCCATCATGCATGCTTGCATTCCGCTCACAAATGCACACAGAGGCTTCCTGTGGAATGTCTGACCTATAACCCCAAGACTTCCAGACAGTAATTAAGGGGAGAGAGTGTATTATGTGACAACGTGCAGCTGGTCGATTGAGACAGAGCATGACACGGGCATATAGACCAATGTGACGTCCAAAATAGACCTATGAGATTAAGGAGCCATGCTGAAGTGTATCTACACTTGTGCAAGAATGTCACAGCTTGACATGATTTTGGTGTCATGGCTGCCAGCATCCTTTTCCATAACGACAGAAGATCCTCTGACTGTGAAGGTTAAAAGGCATCGCTCCCCAGTCGGCCCTTCCCGTGGAATGCCTTGGATTCCTATGAAGTCAATTGGCTTTAAAGGTTTTAAATTTCTTTGTCTGGTCAGGGATCAAGAAAAACACGTGTGCAAGTTGTCACCAACATTTGCTTTATTTAACCAGGCCAAAGTATTAGAGGTATTTATTTGTTTGGGGTGGTAAAAGTTTGTGAAAATTGTCATTCAGTAACTGTAGCTTTTTTTTAAACATTTTTACAGAGATGAATTCACGAGCATCTTTACAAAAAGAAATAGCTGAATAAATATTCATAACTGTTACCGTTCCTCCAGCTATTGTCACTGATTAACCATCAGAAACAGTAGCTCTAACAAATGCAGCAGATACTTTATTATTTCTCATTGTTGCCATTCTGTTGAGTTCTTTAAACCACTAATGACAAAAGACTGATCTAATCTTTTGTCATCTCAAACTGATTTTTTTCTTACTACATTAGCTTATTCTTTACCTTCCATTATTTATCTGATCAAAGTAATTCAGTTCAATCCAGTTCAATTACATAGTGCCAAGTCACAACAGAAGTCATCTCAGGGCAGTGTACAGAAACATTTTTATTTTAATTTCATTATATTTATTCATTTCAAATTTAAAACATAAAAGAAACAATTTACAGATCCATAAGGAGAGAAAAGAAAAAAAAAGAACAAATTTAAAATGAAAGGAAGCAGAAGAAGAAAAAAAAATCTTATATCTGCCCCTTCTTAAAACAAAATCAATTCAAACAATCAATTCAAGCAATAATCATCCATGAACCTAATCAATAACTCATAACAATTTAACAGTTTATAGAACAATTAGTATTTACCATTCACATATTTCTCAACAATTTAATCTTAATCATTTTCTTAAATACATACATTGACTTAGCTATTTTGACATAATTTTCCAAACTATTCCATAAACCTATTCCATGTATTAAAGTGGACCGACCCTTCAAACTCGCTCTATATTGTGGTTTAACAAACATGTCTGTTCCCTTAACATTATAACAACTATTCCTTTTCACAAAAAGCCTTTGATTATTAGAAGGTAGTGTGTTATTTTGTGCTTTATAAATTAGTAAGAAAATATTATATTCCACCAGATCATAAAAACCCAGCAGCTTCAATTTACAAAATAAAACACTTGATGGATGTAGTAATGCGTTCTTTTTATAATTCTAACAGCTCTTCTCTGCAAAATAAAAATAGGCTTTGTTATAGTTTTACATGCTGTTCCCCAGATGTCAACACAATAAATTAAATGAGGTACAATAATTATACAGGTAGTCCTCGACTTACAGCAACTCGGACTTAAGAACGGGTGTGCGGCCCAGCGTTAGCATACATTTACATGTATTTCCTCGACTTACGGCAAAAAATCCGGACTTACGAACGGGTACGGTGCCACGTGTAATGAGTTCCGACTTACGTTAAAATCGAGTTACGAACGGTTTGTAGGTATGGAACTCATTCGTAAGTCGAGGACTACCTGCATTATATAGCAAATATAAAGCTTTATCATTCAGTAAGTCCTTTACTTTGTATAATACTGCTGTGGATATAGATATTTTAATTTTAACAGAAATTATGTGCTGTTTCCATGACAGTTTATCATCAGTGATTACACCCAAAAAATTGGTTTCTCTTACTATACATATTTCAACACCATCACTTCTGAAAGGAACAGCAGTAGTTATCTTTTTATTACTGAAGATCATATAATTTGTTTTATCAATATTCAATGATAACTTATTTAAATTAAACCATGTTTGTATGTTGACAAACTCATTCTTCATTAATTCAAACATTCGTTCCAAATCATTGCCCGAATAAAAGAAAGTGGTGTCATCAGCAAAAAGAACACATTTAAGGATACCAGACATATCCATCAAATCATTAATATATAAAATAAACAACTTTGGACCAAGTACAGAGCCTTGTGACACTCCACATAAAATATCACGAAGGCTAGATCTTGTTTCATCAATTTGTACAAAATGATTTCTGTCTTGCAAATAACTACGTATCCACTGCAAAGCTGGTCCTCTGATGACATATTTATCTAATTTTTCAAGTAGTATAGCGTGGTCAATTGTACCAAATGTCTTTTTTAGATCAACAAATACACTTACACAGTATTGTTTTTGATCTACAGCTGTAGTAATGTAACAACAGAGATTCATCTGAACATTGTTTCTTAACACTTGGCCTCACACAGTTACAGTTTTCCAGATTAAACCAGAAGTGATACAGCTAGCTGCTCCTGCTGTTGCTCTTTGTTATTCCACATAACCATTGGACTGTGCATAAACAACCATGTATTGCTAAAAGGACAGTAATGTAAAGGTTTATAAAATAGTATTAGCATGAACTGCTATAAAACATTTGAGCCTGTAGTTGTTTTAGGATGTTCAGAGATCCATTTTGAGCCTGGCTCCACTCTGACTAGCCATTAGCTAGGGGTGTAACAATACATCAATTTACATTGATATACCGATAAAATAATTCAATTATATTGTGGCAAAACTAAAACATTGATTCATATCGTCATCTTTAAAATACACTTTTCTTTTGAAATTTCCATGACGAGTCTGTGTCACCATTTCCGTGCGTGGCTGTGCTCTGCAGCCGCATCAGCAACATGGCAGACGAGGCAGAAAACAGATAATGAAATTCACTCTCCTGCTGGATTTAAATCAACACTGTGGAAATATTTTGGATTCCAACAGAAGGACGTCTCAACAGACAGAACTCATGTCGTAAGCAACAGGTGCCAGTGTGAGTTCAAATACTCGAGAAACAACAAATTTAGCCGTTCACCTGAAGAAGAAACACAGCATTGACAGCCATGTTATGTATACCGTACTCAATATCTTTTTTTTTTGTTTGTTTCTTAATAACTGAAAGGTAATCAAGGTACTCTTAAATTAACTGGTTTAAAAAATGCTCTTAAACATAAGAAATGTGAGACTATTTTGAGCAGGTCATTTATTTTAATTTTTTCATTAATTAAGAATATATATTTTTTACTTTTATTTAAATTCCTGGTGCCTGTAACAACATAAATAAAATGGTTAAATCATATTTGAGCTGTTTTTGTAAATTTATTTACATAAAAATGAGATGGGCATTTGATATCACAATATATTATTCGCAGACTTGTGAATCGAATACAATCAAAATCGTATCGTGACAGACTTTGTGATATCAAGAAAAATTGTATTGTCATACAAACAAATCAATATAACACTGTATCGTGGTAAAGCTGGTGATTTACACCCCCTAGTCAAAACCCATAGTAGATGCCAAATGACCCATATACATAATATGAATTAAGATTTACAAATGCCAAAACACTTGACTGTTATTTTAATACTGTGGAGAACTATATGCAGGACTAGCCAATAATTCAAAGAAGAAAAAGAGATGTAGGGACAAAAATGAAAATTATTTAAACCATACTATACCAATATCTTTATAGAGCACTTAAATCAGCAACAAGGCCAACCAAAGTCTTGTACAACAGCAACAAACAAGCACAGCGGACAGGAAAAACACAAATTAAAAATATAGATACAAATAGCAGCAGAAACTAACTAATATGGCCAATACTGTAAAGTACAGACAGGATCAAAACAAATAAAACCGCATTTAACAAAACAATTAAAAACCTGTAATTTTTACATAAAATGACACACTCAGGTCAGTATAGCCATGATAATCCATCAGTACAATTTCTTAATGACATAATTTATATACAATAAATGTTTAATTTGACCAAATAAGTCAATCAAAAGTGCTTTGGTGCTTTTTGGTTTGCTTTTTGTGTTTATAATAAGATTATTTCAAACTAAGGTTGGAACATGTAGACGTGAGAGACAAAACTATATTTATCATAACACTATTCACTTCAGTTCAGTTTATTTCTATAGCAGCAAGTCACAACAGACGTTTCAGGGCACTGAACAGAAACATTCATATACATAAAAAAGCCAATTACTGGTTATCTAAGGAAGCCAGGAGATTGTGTTGAATATTTACTTCATCATGGTGTTCCATATTTTCCTAACAGAGCACTTCGCGCTTAGACTGCAGGTTTACTTGTGGTTCCTAGAGTTTCCAAAAGCAGAATGGGAGGCGGAGCTTTCAGTTATCAGGCTCCTCTCTCGTAGAAAAAAACTTTCAGTTTCTGTCCATGAGGCTGACACATTGTCTACGTTTAATATTAGGCTTAAGTCATTCCTTTTAGATAAATCCTGTATTTAGGGTTTGCTTGGGTTTCCTGAGCTATCCCTTGATTATGTTGCTATAGGTTTAGACTGTTGGAGAACAAATTGGCCACATTTCCTCAAATGAATATTTAAAAATGAACACAAATGAACAGTTTGTATTTGTAATTATGTCTAGCTTAAAATGTGTTTTTGTCTTTCCTCCTATAGAAAGTACACCTGGACCTGCCATTGTGTATCCATTCCTCCTTCCTGTCCTCTCAACCCCAGCCGGTCGAAGCAGATGGCCGCTCATCCTGATTCTGCTGGAGGTTTTTTCCTGTTAAAAGGGAGTTTTTTCCTTTCCACTGCTAAATAATGTACTAACTTGGAGGCAGATATAAAAACATCTTGCAAGTATTCACAAAAAGAACCGGGACAAACTGTCTGTCTCAAAATGTTTCTCTCCTTTCTGTCCCTGAATTCTCTGCTGTCACAGAGTCAAACGTTGTGCAACACATAACATTTACAACAAGGTCCATTCCCTGTCCAACTATCAGTCACCCTCTCTTCTGCGTTTTACCTGCAAATCTCCCCCGTTGCTCCTCTTTCTTTGTTCAGTGCAACTCCCTGACATTTAATTAGTTGGTGAGTGGAGGATGCCTGGACACAGCAGCTCTGTAGAGTAGCTGACCTTTTCCAAATGGGTCACTCATGTGTCCTTAGAGCTCCACCCCAACATCACAACGCACACACACCCTCATTACTCCCTCAGTCTGAGCAAAGAGTGGTCCGGTCATGAAACGAGCCACCAGATCATTATGTGATTGATAGTAAAGTGTAAATTTCTGTTGCAAAACCATCAGGTGAAAAGACGTATGCAATGAAGCCATACTGGTAAGCCATGTGCTCTCAAGGTTTGAACTGTTATTGTGAGGAAACTTGCTTTCATGTGATTGCATCAGTTTTATCAACCATCAATTATCCTTTCATCTCTGGTCAGCACAAACGTCCACGAAACACACGTGCGCAAAAGGCTACACAAAAACACACATGCCTGCACTTTCAATCAAAATCAGCCAGAAGTGTCCAGTTTTGACAAATCCCCACCTGGCGTGCCTCACATCTTCCTCCGCTCATGAGTGCTGTGACACATCAGCCAGCAACATCATCTCCCAGACACCTTCTATCACAATCAGTTTGGTAGCCTTTTAATCCAGCTTCTAAAGAAGTCTTTTCTGTCACAGGAGGAAATCGTGACTCCAATACCAGAATCAGAAGGAAAAAAAAATAGGGGGAGGGCTGAAGACATCCAGCAGGAGGACCTGGCAGAGCAAGATACCCAACTGGCCCTGAATGACTGTTGGGCTGCAGTTCAGACAGGTTTTTTTTTTAATCTGGGCAGAGACATTGTACAAAATAAGCAAAATACTTTTTTATCTTGGAGGGTAGGATATATTCAGATCTCTGTGCAAAGGAGAATAATTACAAAGAAATGGAAAGCAGATTGCTGGATATTAAAAAAAATGCAGGTAGTCCTCGGGTTACGGCGCCCCCGACTTACGGCAATTTGGACCTACGAACGCATCAAAATTAATAATTAATAATAATATGAAATTAAATATTTTATGTACTTTTTTCATGTGTACAGCACATTGTTGCAGCTGTGGTTGTTTTAAATGGCTTTATAAATAACGTA
>JARVGQ010001954.1:28120116-28130665 GCA_031762355.1 Hypsolebias martinsi | reverse complement strand
GTATCCTGCCATGAAAACATGCAGCACAGCTCACAGCTCACCAAACCTCAGCCTCTCATCACCAGGTGCAACCAATCGTCATGCACGCTCTGCTTCAGAATGCTTTAATAGTTTCAAGATTTCATTGCACCCTTTTTAGATTCAAGACACCCTGTGCCAGATGGAGCAAAGCAGCCCTAGAAAATAATAGGTCCACCTCCATGTCTCACTGTAGATGCAGTGTTCTTTGATTTGTACATTTTATCTTTGGGTCTGTGAACACAGAATAGAGGGAACTCCAGTCTGACTTTTTATGATCTGGTGTACACTGCAGTTGTCTTTCATGAAGTCCACTTTGGCTCAAACAGCGATGGAAGGTGAGATCTGACACTGAAGAATCTTAACCTTAGAGTTCACCTCTAATCTTTTTGATTGTTGTTCTGGGCTCTTTGGTTACCATTCGTTTCATCCGTCTCTTCTATTTCTCATCAAATTTCCCAAAGAGAATACATTAAATTGTGTCTCAATCCATTTAAGAGAAGTTTTCAGAAACTGTTGTAGCACTTGGTGCAGCACCATCACTGTAATTGGCCCAAGCACCAAGACGGTGTGTTTACATCAAAATCTACTGGAGCCAGAGTCCAACAATTCACACATTTGATGCAATGCCAAAATATGTCACAGTTTACTTTAGAGTTAAATGTTGGCAGGTGTCTAAAAAAGTTAAATCTGGTCCTCTGGACATTCAAAAAACAAAACAAAACAAACAAAAAAAAAATTGTAGAAACGTTTCGTCTTTCCTCCAAAAGACTTCTTCAGTCTTGACCAGATATAACTTTTTTTAACTTAACTTTTTTACATTTTTCTACCTGGATTATTGAGCATGCATCAGGATATGTTGGCAGGTATGATTTTTATTCAAAGTGTAGATTAGAAAAACATGACTGTTCTTTGATTTTCAATAATTATTTCAAAATAATTTATTTTAGACTGAAAACATTACTACATAATAAGTAGAAAGGTAAAAATGCACACTCACTCATGGCTTCAGGGAAACCATCTGCAGACAAAGTTTGCAAACCACTAAAGTCAAGGTGGAAAAGGAAAGAACATGAATCTGTTCGGGAGTTAAAATTTTTATAGACATATCTTTCATTTGGAACAAAAGAAAATTAGTTTTATTTTATGTATTTTACTGGATGTCTAGAGGTCTACGCATTCCTGTGTTTCTGTCAAAATATTCTTGTTGTTTATCAGGATGAACCATGTTCAGGTTAAATGAGGTAGCGGCGGAGTGGTGTGTGTGTGTGTGCATGTGTTGTGTGTGTGAGAAAGTAAGAGAGAGAGAATTGTGAGAGAGTGGGTGGTAAAATCTGGATGCAGGACTAATAGGGGGCTCATTTAAGAGGTTGCACTGTTAATTTGGTATGGCCCTTTTAGATCATTACCTAGCCCACTAATCTCACTGACACAGGCACATACACACAGATGTTACAGATACAATCTAATTACTCCAGCTCTTAATTGATTAGTAATAGGGGGAGGGAGGCTCACAGGTAAAGAAGGGACTTAGTGTGAATGTAATGAGTCAGGAGGCCATGTGCCCCCAGACACAGCAGAATGGCTAAAATTAAAAAAAAAAAAAAAAAAAAGTTCTGCCATCATAAACACAAAACCAATAAATAAATATTTTTTTTTTTTTTTTTTGAAAAGTTATCATAAACAAAGATCCCTGCAAAGTTCATGGAGGCTGTGTGATGGAGAGATTGAGTAGCACTTTCAAACTTTACTGGAGCTTGGGGGTTTCTCAAAGCTCCTGTCACACTTATTTGGGATCAGCAGAAATCAAGCAGATCCTACTAAAACTGAAGAATATTCAAAGTTATTGCCACATTCTGGCAGGAATTTTTAAAGTGACTGAACTTCACAATTTACAGCTTTGTAAGAATGTCATACAATGCCCTTTGATTGTTGATGGTGTTGTTGGATTGCTGGATGAAAACCACTTGGGCTCTGGTTGGAAAGTGGCTGGAATGCTGTACAAATTCACCTCAACTATGTTATACCTTTGTTATAGGACAGTGGTGCCCAATACATTGATCGCAATCTTCCGGTCAATCGCGAAGGCAATTTGAGTAGATCACATGGCAAAATAGATGTCAGACTTTTTGTTTTAGTTTTATTTTTTAAATAGACATCAGCCTGACAATCCATCCTCACTATGCAGTTCGTCACTTGATTGACAGACAGGATAGCCAATCTGAGGCCGGACATTTTCTGACACAGGTCACTACACATGCAAATAACCATGCCAAAAACCACCAAGTTGGCTCCAGTTGATTTCTTCTAATTTAAACTCAAAGTGTAAAAAGAGTTGGGGAGCTGGACCAAGTAAGAAGCAAAAAAATCTACCATTTCCATATGGAATGGGGGACATTTTTGCCCCATGATGTCATATTCGAAGTGCGTTTGCCTCATCTGCAAGTGTACTGGAGCGGCATTTTCAGACTATACATACAAACTACGAAACTGACTTCCTTCAAAAAAGCAAGCTGAGAAAGAAAAAGGTGAAGGAACTAAAATCCCAGTTATCTGGACAGCGGTCATTTTTCCTTCAGCTGACCACAAAAGCGAAGGCAGCTACCGAAGCATCATTCTGGGTGAGTCACTTAATAATTAATTGTTAAGTACAAGACGTCATTTCAAGCCCAAGAGATGGTTAAAGAGGAATTTGTTGAGGCAGCTGACTTGTTGTTCTGAGACGTTAAAAACAAACCAGAAATATTATCATTGATCAAAGCTCTCCAGGTATCAAGAGCCAGCTGTTGTCAGCCCTACAGTCAGGACTGCTGTACTTTGTTTTGGAACTTTCTTTTTTGTTCTCATGTTCATCTTAAAACATGAAGTTATTCTTCTTGTTTTCAGTTCCTTTGTGCAAAAAATGTAAGCTATTGCTGTGTTTACTTTAGTATTTTGTACGCGAACAGTAAAATTAAATTGTCACTTTTTTTAAACAAACTTTTGGGTTTTGTCATTTATGTTGCGTCCACAGTGAGCTGGGACTTATTCATTCATTCAACCTTTATTTATCCAGGTTAGTCTCATTGAGTCACTAGGACTCATTTACAAGAGAGACCAGTTTTAGACAGACAACATATAAAGTAAAGACAACAATAAACTACAGTAAAATGCAATTAAAATAAAAGTAGCAAAATAAAACAATAAATCAAGGTGCCATATAAAACATGGTAAAATACATAAAACAAGAACGTAAAACAAATAAAGCATACTTAATATGTTTATAAGTAAGTAAATGTTTTGTATTTTTTTAGTAGGTAGATCATTTGGGCTTGGTCATTTTAAAGTAGCTCACATGCTAAAAAAAAAATGTGTGGGCACCCCTGTTATTTTCATTTACCCTTTATCTATCCAGGTTAGTCTCATTGAGCTACGACAACTCATTTTCAAGAGAGACCTGTTAGGGAGCAGATGGTGGGGTTAAGGGCCTTGCTCAGGGGCCCAGAGTGGGGCGAATGAGGGTGGAGGCAGGTGTGGGTGTTTTACCTTTTTCCACCCACATTTTTTGATGTTGTCGGTACCGGGACTTGAACCGGCGATCTTCCGATCACAGGTCCACTGTCTCTAACCTCTGCGCCACCACTCCCCCAAATAGGACAAGATGTGAAGATCTTTTTTTGTAATGCCACTATCTATCCTTTATGGTTCTTACCCTTTTTCTATCCAAAAGTATTCTGATAAAGGATAAGGGGCCGTGCTCTTCAGCAGCAGCAACGTGCACTCCGCCCATCTTTTGGACGACTGTACGAACATCGGTTCACTGTATCCCTGTACAATGATAATAAAGCTTATTCTGATTCTGACCTAAACAGCTATAACTTTCTCATTTGTCAACTTGAGACAATCTTGGTTTAAAACTGGTATTAAAGGTGGCAGGAATTAAGAATTATGTTAAGAAATGCTAGCTCCTTAATTGATAATTGTGTGTTTTGCATAAGTTATTGCATATTTTAATTTTTTTATGTATGGTTCTCTTTTATGAAAAAGCTTTAACTCCATCCAATCTGCTAAATTTACTAATACAGATCTTACAGTGAATTGCTCTTTTTCATAGTGACTTTCATCTGCTGAAGCTTTGGATTAGTGACATTTTAGTGCCTGGGAAACTGAGATAGTGTCTATAAAGGTTAACATATTTGCAGGGGTCTCGGTATTAGCCGCCTCTCAGCCTGAACAATGTGAGACCCAGTTTTGTCAGTCTCATGGTTTAGTCCGCTCCGAGGGAGGCCGAAAGGTGCTGGGTGAAATGAATCTTGGGTAAAGGCTCAATTAAAAGGCGGGATCCCTCGGCATGCTGGAGGCGTTCTGCGCACTGCCATGTTTGAATAGAGAGTGTCAGGAAGCGCCAAAGCACTGAGCAGTGACCGTCAACTCAGACTGACAGCATGTCATTTCTCCTCTTTCAGCCTCAGCAAGCAGTGCCCCCTTCTCACCCTTCCAGTACACAAACGCTGCCAATAATATGCGTAATATGCAGGCCACAACCATTTCCTCATCTTTGCATACTGTAATAAACACATACAAGTTTAGCCTCCCACACTTTAGCTGTGAGGCTTTGGTGACTAAGTCATTGACTCAGGCAAATATTACCATATTTCCTCTTGTACGCTGTTGTCACTGCTGCTTGAGCATGTGCGTTCACTTCAGTGCACATGAAAGCATTCATACACGTGCACCTAATCAGGAAGGCATTTTCACACAAAAGGCTCTGCAACATTTAAGTAGCAATTAATGGGTAAAAGTTCAGCATCCTGAAGGCTTGGACACACACAAGAAAATAAAAGTTAAAAAAAAAAAAAACTCAGGTTAACCTTTTAAATCTTCTGCACTGGGGAATTTGAACAGTTAGTGTGTTATTTTTGTTTGTTTGTTTGTTTTCCACACGTTTAATGCTGCAAAATAGCATTTAAAGCTCCAACTTTTGCTGTGCGCATTGTAATCTAACCGTGCAGCATTTACCTACATTTAAATGGACCTTGATCTGAAGAGGCTTCAATGGCTCCTTTTTTCCATTTTGTTGCCGGAACAAACAAAAGCGCTTTGTTAATATGCTCATTCACGGAAGTGTTAGCGTTTAAATGACTGACCCAAAATGGGCCCAACTAAAGCATCATTTGAAAGAAAGTAAAGTGGATCTTGTGGTGTAAATGGCCCAATCGGTTCTGAAACACAAATGCTGGTTGCAGTGGCACCAGATCATTTCTATTCATGCAGTCTCGGTCACATGACGCAGGTCATTTGCACTTGGCTCTGACCAGCTCTTTGGATTGGATCATCAGTGTTTGAGCCCCGATTAGAATTCTGAAGTGGATCAGCAGACGATTCACCCTCTCATTGTCCTTAAACTTTTTGTGTTGGTGAGCCATTCAAATCTATGAGCCATAGCTCGCATTACTTTTCTAACACAAAATTTAGCCCTAATTATATTTTTCCCCCAGCATTTTGATAATTTATTTTCTTATACTAACAAAGTAGAGATAGATTACTCCATTTTACCAAAAAACTGAAACCTATATGGTTAAAACACATAAAACCACTAAACAAAGTTTTGATGTAAGTTCATGGGGAACCAAAAACGGCCCACAGTAATGAAATCCTAATAATTACTACATTATTTAAACGAAAATAAAGTGTTTTGGCAAAAAAAAAAATTCTTTCCATTGGCGTTTGCAAAACATTTTCCCATCAGCCTTTAGTTTGACCTTTTAAACCTTAGCAAACAGTGGCTAGACAGATCTTTTCTTCAGAGTTCTCCCAATGGTAAAGTCATCACCAATAATATTAAATTATATGATTGAACTGTTTCATTTTTTTCAAGTTAACTAATGAAATGGTTTAAATTAAAGTGATCTTTTTTTTTTTTTTTCCTACATTCTGGGAGAATAGCACTAGTTTTAAATCTCTATTTTTTATTTTTTGCCACTTGAATGTTGGAACTGATGCTTTTGGCTTTAGTTTTATGGCATAATGAGCATAAACAAGTCTAATATCTTAAAAATGATATTTGTATCATTTTATTGATCTCAGTCTCTTAAATCTAACTCACCAGAATGAACACATTGGGCTTTATGCTTTCATGTATTTTGGCCTCAAGCCTTGGTGTTACTTTTGATCAGGACATGTCTTTTAACCCCAACATTAAAAACATAAACAGAACCAACTTCCACCTGCGTAATATTTCCAAAATTAGAAACAGCTTATCTTAAACTGATGCAGAAAAAAACTGGTTCATGCATTTTTCATGTCTAGACTGGACTAGTGCAATGGTTTATCTGGGTGTCTAATAACTTATTTTAAAAAAGCTTCAGTTAATCCAAAATGCAGCTGCCAGAGTTTAATTGAAAGTTGCTCTGTCCAGTTTTAGCTTCTCTCCGTTGGCTCCGTGTCAAATCCAGAATTGACTTCAAAATCTTACTTCCAACCTACAAAGCGCTCAACAACCTAGCTCCATTTTATATTGCTGATCTTGCTGTTCCATACTTTTCAAAACGTAGCACTTCGCTCTCAGACTGCAGGTTTACTTGTGGTTCCTAGAGTTTCCAAAAGCAGAATGGGAGGGAAATATTTCAATTCCCAGGCTCCGCTCTTGTGGAAACTTCCAGTTGCTGTCTGTGGCTGACATATTGTCCAGTTTTAAGACTGGGCTGAAAACTTTCTTTTTTGATAAATCCTATAGTTAGGGTTGGCTTGGGTTTCTTGAGCTATCCCTTAGTTATGCTGCTACAGGCTTAGACTGCTAGAGGACAAACCCACCACATTTCCTCACTCTGCTGCTGTCTTTACTTGCTTTTACAGGTTTCTTGCTGTTAAAATGAAGGTTTTCCTTTCCACTGTTGCCTTTGTGTTTGCTCAGTACAGGAGAGTGCGAGGATTCAACACAACTTGCTGCTTCTTTAGATAGAGAACTTTGACCAATTGGCTTTTATAATGTGTGTGAATGTTTCTGTTCTGTGTCCTGGGATAAGTTCTCTTGTGACTTGGCACTATATAAATAAACTGAATTAAAATGAACATATTTACAGCCATAACATAATGAACAACATATTCTCTAAGTTGTACTTTTTGTAATGTAATTGGACTTTTTAAAAAGTTTGACAGTTTCTTAGGTCATTGTTAAGCTCAGCTCTAAAACCTATAAATGGTACCCAAACTTTAAAAAAAATCGAATTCACATTTTATTTTAATTATAGTGACTTTTGCATATTCTATAGCACTGACTCCTATAAAACTGAGGATGTGTAAGGTAATTCTACTTTTTATGACCTAATTAGGAAAACGGCAACCATTATGGACACTAATGCCAAGCCTTCCATTGTCATTATGAGACTTTGGGAGTTTTAACAACCCTGAATGTTTTTTACAACCTTTATTTTACAGGTTTAAAATGTCCTAATTGAATTTTGGAATAAACAATAAACTGGTAAGACGGTTAAATAAGAAGAGGAGGTAACTTTTGGTTCAAAGTGATGTGGCACTGTTGACTTTATAAGCCTCTTTATTATTTGGTTTTGAGTAAAGATATGTGCCAAGGTAAAACTCCCACTGGAAATGGTATAATGATAGGGACTGAGGAGGTTTTACTGACTCGCAGGATTAGCTGTGGTATCGATCGAGGGTGAGCAGAGTAGACCACGTTTGTTTCCAAGAAACTTGAGCCTTGAATCAATAGTGGAGTTCTAAGCTATTGTTTTAGTCAGGGCTTTAAAAAAATGGTGGAGTTGGTCTAAATTCAAAGATCAAAATTAGCTGAGAACTGAGGTAGGCCACCTACTTTAAAGTTCATGAGCTGAGGGACTTTACAAAAATGTATTCTGTCAAAAGCAGTGAAATGTATTTCATGAGAGGAGAGGAAACACATCTGCTAGTCGCTGGTTTCCAGTTCAGCCCTGTAATTGTTGGTGTTCGTTCATCTGGTGCTGACCCAGGCACAGGGGACTGTCCATCAATAATTAAAGCCCCTAGGCATAAACTAGCACTAATATACCCACTGACACAGAATTTAATTTTAATCAAACTTATTTACAACCGTTCTTTTTTTTTAATTATTTTTTATTTGGCATTCTGAAATAGTTCAACTTGTGTTCAGCAGCTTGCAGATGGAGCGGTGCCAGGGTTTCCTCGAGTCTCGGCTGGAAAGGGCTAACCAGAAAATGGTGCACTGCTCCTTCACTGCTTTAATATCCACACATCGTTTGTGAAAATGCTCTAATTTTTACATGACCAGAAATAAATATTTTCAAAAGAAAAAAAATTTTGGGTGGGGGGATTTATTCCCAAACTTTATACTGTACTGACTTTAATTCCTTGCAGATGAACAAAGCCATAAAGCTAAGGCCTTGTCATTCTTGAAGAATGCATTTCGCCCGCCGCCTTTCATGCCAGAGTAATAAACCGAAATCTCATGCATTACTGTGAAGATGTGTTAGTGCTCATATTATGTGATCAGGATTACTTCCACCTACCACCATACCAAACATTGGGTCAATAGCTTAAAATTTAGAGTTATAGTCATTTTTGTGTTAGTTATGTTTAATTAGCTGTGGTGGACATCTTGATTTGAGTTGGCTCCCATCATTAATCAGGTACATTCAAAAATTATCTTCTGAGAGTTTCACTGAGATCCATCAGGTGGTTTGTATGGTATTTTGCTAAAAGACATTGTTGATACCTACAGGTAATGCCAAAGTTTTATGCAACAATAATGTGCAGTGTGTACTTCAAGTATATAGTGTGGGTTAGAGTTGCATTCGGGCCCGAAAATCTGACTTGACGTGACAAATTAACAGTAATTACAGGGCCGAACCTGAAAACCCCCAAATATTTTTAATTAAGCTTTGACTGCTTATATAGTTATTAATGGTCGGTGGACGCATGCGGCTGAGTGGTCTAGAAGACCTGAGCTGAGGGGGTGTTTGTCCTTCCATGGCCATCAAAGCGCATTAAATCCCTGCTTCTGCCTGTATACTGCATTATTCAGACATGGACCCTGCTCTGACATGTCAAATATTTTGGGATCTAACCTGTTTGGGTCTTCGGCTGCGTGCGTTCACTGAGTGCAGCGGCTGAATGAATGTCCGTTTGGGCTGGATGGATCGCTGCCTGGTGGTCCCATCTGAAGCTTAACTGAACTTCTTTCATACCTCTTTCAATGGCCACACGCAGCTGGTAATTATATGGCAATCCATGTTGCCATATAATTAGATCATAAGTCGCGCGCATCTGCTGACACAATCAAAAACCCGGCCCGCCCACCCAGCGCATTATTATGGCCCGGCCCGGATTCGAGTTGAGCCGGAATGGGCTTTGGGCCCAAGTTAGAAATGACAGCTCTACTGTGGGTGATATTCAAGTAATTTCACATCAAAATTTAGTTTTATATCTATAAAACTGTCTTGACGCCATTTTAGTTTTGTTTTTTGGGTCAGTTGGATGTGGCAGCCATCTTGAATTGGGCTGACTCCAAATCCCACTCACTTGTAAATGCAAACCTAATGACCAATTTCTGAGAGTTTCAGTAAAATCTGTCAAGTGGTTCATGATTTATTTATTTATTTATTTATTTATTTTTGCTAACAGACCATCACAGATGACTACAATAGTTGATGAGAAACTTAAAAAAAAAAACTGTCCTCAAGTGATCAATGACTTATGAATGATTCGCACCTTCAGACACTCAAAACTTTCCCTAAATATTTGTAGAACTGACTGAATAATATCCATTTTTATATGGTTGCTTAGCTGTAGCAGCCATCTTGAATAAAGTAGACCCTCAAAGTTAATCAATTAGATTTATATCAAATGATTACAAGCATTTCTTAAAATCCATCCAGTGATTTAGGTTATTTTGCTAACATTACAGACAAACAAACACAAACATCTTGAGCATGCATCAGGATATCCTGTGTCGTGTTCAGGTTTGATCGTAGCTGTAATAAAAGGCTGAGCAGTCATTGGTATTCAAATTATAATTTCTCTGACCCACAATCCTCTTTGGTAACCCAGCAACAGGCTGCCTGACACGCTCCCCCAGGAGGGTGATTTGGTTTAGGAAGCAGAGGAAACAGGAGGAGGCTGGCCCGTGGCTGCAGACTGAGAGAAGAGAAAGATGTCATTGTCCATCAAGTATGTCTTCATGAGCTGACCAGCTTCTTGTTTCAGTTTCATCAAATAAAGCAGCCGCAGCGTCCATTCAGGTCAGAAAGTAAGAGAAATAAGACGCTGAAGAAAGAAATCTTCCCAATAAGATGTCCTTCATCAGAAACAGTCAAAAGTATATCTTCTTTGTGCAAGAATTTTGCATTTTTAAGACATTTTTTGCAAGATTATCTACTTCCAAAATAATTAGGACTGCTTCCTGATCAGGATATACTGATATTGATGACAGCATCTTTATTTCATTTTGTTCAGGCCTACGTAAAAAAAAAAAAAAAAAAAAAAAAAAACTCTAAAACTCGCGGTGTGATGTGTTTAAGACATAAGATTCATGTGTTAA
>JARVGQ010001954.1:28049379-28064614 GCA_031762355.1 Hypsolebias martinsi | reverse complement strand
ACAGTGAGGCTACAAGGAGCAGAGGTCACAAAGGTGCAGGACTTCAAGTACTTGAGGTCCACTGTCCAGGAAAATGGAGCATGTGGGAAAGATGTGAAAAAGAGAGTCCAGGCAGGATGGAGGGGATGAAAACAAAAGGGTGTCAGCAAAGGTCAAAGGAAATGTTTACAAGACAGTGGTGAGACCAACTATGTTGTATGATCTGGAGATAAGAGACATGGACAAAAAGACAGGAGAAAGAACTGGAACTGGCAGAAATGAAAATGTTGAGGTTCTCCTTAGGAGAGACATGGATGGATAAGATCAGGAATGAGATCATCAGAGGTACAGCACAGGTTGAACAACTGGGAGATATATGAATACAGGAGGACATGGAGGCAGTTGGAGTGAGGACAGAGTGAGGTGGAGGAGGATGACTCGCTGTGGCGAGCCCTGAAGAGGGAACATCTAAAAAAAGAATATTCCCATTATAAGATGATCTTGGTCTAAATGTGCATTCCTTTAAGGAAAGCTTTAAGTTACTGATTTCAACCCCTTTGACTTTCTGCAGGATGTAGTTGCATCCCATCAACAACCTAAAATTGGCTTCTTACTTTGAGCGAGATTGTAACAGTCATTAGCATGTTCGACTGCATGTTGGTTAATGATACAAGAGCTCTGTGTGTTCTCATCATTAACTTCCATTAACTGTTTTCCTGCCTCATTGAGTCCTGCTTTAATTGTGCAGCAGACACAAGACGGGACTGTCCTGCAAAAAGGCGTCCACTCAGGCTGTCCAGGTCATTGGACATGTCAACCCCATTTTGTCATTTTATGACTGACCTTTTGGCAAAACGTTTGCAACTGAGAGCTGTGTAATATATCAGTAATATATAGTACATAATACGCCAAAGCCCCCCCCATCACTCAAAGGAGTGTCTGAGTCATTGTTATCTCCCTTGGGTGTTTGAGCTCCAGTACACAGAATGATGTATGATTAGAGTTATAACACCAGGCGACTGTTTTTCAGATTCTTCTGCAGAGATTTGAGAGCCTCCATGCACTCCTAAAATGTGAGGTTGTAAGTGCGCAGCCATCAGCTGGATTTACGAGCTCACCAAAATAGTTTGGGAGCCAATTTTGATCCAAAAGTGACGTCAAATCACTGCAGCAAAGTTGCTTTTGTTGCTGCTGTAGGCGTAATAAAGCTGTATTCAAATGTGTCCAGTGGCTCATGAGATGTTTTGCTAACAGACAATATATCTTGGGCATGTTGTTAGCTTTTTATGTGTTGGGGATCAGTCTCAGCTCGTCAAATCTTAAGTGAATATCTATGTAATTGACTGAATATGGACAGTTTTATGGTTTCAGACTCAGCTGCCTGTGATATCAAATTAGCTTGACTCTTGTATATAAATCAAATGACTAGTTTTGCTAACTTATTCAAAATTGTCTTGTGGTTAATGAGATACTTTGCTAACAGACATAAACTAAACATTACTGTCCTCCAAATGCTAAATTAAAATACCGATGGACTTTCACAGCAAGGAACTTAAACATACCATTCTTTTTATTTTATGCATGATGATTCCAGAAAAAATAGAAATATCTGAATTAAAAAAAAAAAAAAGTTTTTAATGAAACGTGCACTAATGACACTGATTCTTATACAGTAATGATAAAAACAGGTTTTGGGAGGGTAAAAATCTAAAAGGCAATCCAATCAGTCAGCCTAATCTAGTAGCACTGATTAAAACACGAAATACACTGCTACAAAAATTTAAAAAAATTAATTTAACTTTTTTACAGAGCTGAAAAACTAAAATTTCCCCCATTGCTGGACAGAAATAAAAAAAAACATGTTTTTAACTTTGTGTGCACAAAGCAGAACAAGCTGCAAATCCATGAAGGCTCATTTATTTCTCTCATTAAAAGTGTAAGCATAATCTGGCATTTTAGTTTAGTTTTTGACAAAACAGAGCTCCAAAAAGGCCAAATAAATAAAGACTTTGATACATTTAAATGTAAAAAAACTACACGACCAACTCTTTATCTACCTTAATAAATCCTAAAATTCATGTCAGAGATAATAAGAGTCACATTTATCAAGTTTCTGTGGTGATGCGAGGCTCTATGTGTGCTCCTAATAGGCCATCAGCAAACATGGCATTTGATGTGCCATTTGATGTTTTCTCAGCACAAAACACATTAATTACCTGCCACTTAATTCAGTTATGATAAACAAGTTGCTTGAACTGGAAGAGTTCTGACAATAAATAAATAAAAATCACCAAAAAGCAGCACTTTTGCTGCAAATTAGACAAGAGAGAATTGCAGGCAGGAAGCTGCTAGAGGTGTAAATTAGGGAGTAAATATACTGTAAGCTAATATTCATTTTAACACTGTGCACGCCAAGTACCTTCCAGTTAATTATAATGTAACAGCTGTATATTTGAGCTCCTAAACTTTAAAGTTGATGTTTATGATACCCAAGACGTGCAAACTGGCAGGGTGTTGTTCCATAATTATGGTTGCGTGTGCAATTAATTTACCTGATTGATTGATGTTCAGTGTCTGTGATGAATACCAATCGTTTAATCAAGTTTTTCATCTGTGTTTCGGCAGCAGACTAGGCACACAATGCACAATAATCATTTATTTTCATCAGATTATCAGCTATAAATTTCAGTGACAACTGCAGAGATTAGTACTGTATTACTAGTTTAATCCCTAATGTCAAGTCATTACTCCAGAAGTTAGTTGGGTTTTAATACAAGTTTAAAAATCCAGCTTCAGTTCTACATTAACCAGTTTAAACCTTTGTGAAGCATCAGCATAGATTTAATATTTTGCCTGACAGCTTTAAAATGTTGTTTGAAGCAGCTTAAATGCCACGGGAGCACTTTATGGAGACAATTAAACTTGACCTCTGAACATAACCTCATGCAGCTCAGGTTAAATGTCAAAAGAGAGCCCCCTTAATGGCACTCAAGACACAGATTTATTCTTAATTTACCTCCACGACCTGCTAGTCTCTCGTTGATGTATAGCCCTTTATCGATAAAAGTTAATACGTACAGTATTTGGATGCTCTGATGTCAAAATAAATGTCTGTTTGACAATGCTTTGGAAACACAAAATACTCCAGAAAACAAGCTGATACCTGTTAGTATAATTTCTTTAAATTACTCTGGTAACAGTGTCACTGAGGTTAAGTATATTTATTTCATGAAACCTGAGCAAGAAGGCAGTAAAACAACAACAAATCTACACTCAGTGGCCAATTTATTAGACCCACCTGTTCAGCTGGCTCAAGGTTCAAGGTTCTTTTTCATTTGCATCACATGTGGTACACGAGGTGGAACGAAGTTGTGTACTCAAGGCCCCAGATGCATCCAAAAATAGCAGTGTAAAAAGAAACAGTAAATAAGGTTCTACGATATCCGCTAAACAATAATAATTTAATATAATATGGTGTATTAAACAGCAGCCTGAACATGAGTCTGCTCTGAGCAGATGGGTATGAATGTACATGCTTAAAAGCAAGAAATCAACAGCATGGATAAAGTAACATATCACTAATTAAAGTGGCATCATGTGTTTTTTCTGGTTAGGGATTTAGGAGTTTAATTGGTTGTTAATACAGTTAATCGGCCAATCACACAGCAGCAACTCAATACAGTTATGCATTTAGATATGTGGGTAGTAAAGATGACTTGCTGAAATTCAAATTGAGCAACAGAAAGAAAGAAAAAAAAAAAGATGAAATGGCTGTTGGTGCCTGTACTGGTATTTAAGAAACCACTGATCTGCAGGGAATTTTACTCAAAACCTTCTCTGGGGTTTACAGAGAATAGTCCTAAGAAAAGATTATGTCCGGCCAGTGGCAGTTGTGAGGTCAAAAATGTCTTGATGATGTCAGAGGAGAATGGGCAGACCAGTGAGCTAAGGTGTGCGGAATACCATGCCTGAATGGTGCAAAAAATATTAGTGGCATCAAAAGTAATTTCTTGAATCCCTAACTGAGCAAATTTTACAAATTGCCTTATATTTTCTATGATAAAAAAATAGGATATACTGTATGTTGCTTAATATTTAATTCATTGGTGGAGTGTTTTGAGCGCCTTTTTTCTTCCTCCTGTGGGTTGAGGTAATATCTTGCGAAAAACAATCTTGTCTAAGAAATCAGAGAGACGGAAAGAAATTGCACCCACCCCCACCCCCCATTAAATTCAAATAAATGTCCCAATCAAACCCACAGCCTTCTAATCACAAGACCAATGCTTTATTAGCTCATCACAGCCACACAAGCACACTCACCACAGAACAGCTTAAATAAGATCCTAACATGATGGCGAAAAAGTCTTTTTGTCTGCCCTCCTCAGTTTTACGTTCTGGTCCTCTCTGTCTGCTCCAAATGGATTTAAACTGAATATCCCCACAACACAGCTGCAGCTGTTTCTTCGTTAGAGCTCACATCAGGTCAAGTGTTAGTGGTCGGATTAATGCGCTAAAACCAGCCGAATGTGTCCACAGAGCAGAAAATCTAATGCCCCAAATCAGATTCTATTGGAGCTGGCTGTTCAGATCATTGGACATGTTCCGATACGCTTGTTGAACATGACTTGTGAATGGTGGCGCCTCATAAAAGGAAAAATGTAAAAAAAAAAAAAAAAACAATAAAAAAATTGAGAATGAATCACTAGAAAGGATTTTAAATTCCATTTAAACTTTTCAAAATAGTTGCAAAATGTATAGAACAGAGCTGTACACATCAATCTCAATAAATAACATTTTGTTTATTAGGAGGAACTACTTTATGAATGGACCCGCCGTCACTGCTGAACACTCAACAATTGGAACCTTAAAGCAGACAAGCTACAGTAGCTGAAGACCGCACAAAGTTTCAACATCTTGTTGAATCCATGCCGCAAAGACTTAAGGCAGTGCTGAATGCAAAAAAGGGCTCCAACAAAGTACTATTGAAGTGTGCAAAATGGAATGGCAGGTGAGTGTCAAAGCAAGATGCTACTGCAATCAGTTTTCATTTTGCACAAGCTCAAGTGTCTTTAAGAGGCAATCAGGTTGAATGTAAAGTCTCAGAAATTTTCTCTGAACTGCTAACTTGGACTGAAGAATGGAAAATCATGCCATAGTGAACTGAGTGTACCTGAATACCACACATTTAAGACGAATTGTATTGCATTTTAAATTTTCCAAAATTTTTTTTGAATATCTGATGAAAATGTTGCCTACTGAAAGTTGGGTGGAAAAAAAAAAGTGTTCCGCTATTATGGCTTCTTGTTATTAAAATATTTATTTACCGGTGGTAGTTAAGATATTTTTAACAAGTCATTTTCAAACTACTTCACCTATAGTGTGTCAAACTCCAAAAAGTTGTACTGAACTAACCAAAATAGCTAACGCTATACGTTGCACAGTAATTTAAAACCTTCTCATGACCTCTAAAATTAGACTTTTAACCCCTTTGCAATATGTGGCATGGACTAAAACAAATCCGAGCCAGCGTTACATCAGCCTTCAAACCATAAAGCACCAAGCAAGAGGTTCTAGACAGAAATGAACCACTTTACAAGTAATTTCTCCAGACTAATTTCCCCACAGAGCTCAATAAAAAAATTAATGAGGAACAACTGATAAAAGGATCCATGTACGAAGCTTCGTTCTAACAGTGTTATGGTTGGAGGTTGATATGGCACCTCAAACGCTTTTTTGATTTGCACTAATTTAGCCAGCCATTTATTCCAAACCACTGAAATCATTATGAACAGGAAGTAGACTTGAGTGGGAGTTTTGTTCCAACACCCTGGTGAGTAAAAACTGCTTAACTCGCTAAAAATGTAGAGTAAGGGTGTATATGTCAAGTCTTAATTATTATAACACTTATGTGCATAAAGCTTAAAATTTCTACTTTGTATTGCACAGAAAACCTTGTTGAAGCCGTGAAGGTTCTTTTTGTGAGACCGTTTACAAAAAAACTGGCAATCTTCAGTGAAGAAAATCTGGCAATGACGAAGCATAATTGCTCTCTAAAGACTCTTTAGTTACGTTGGTGAAAAAACAAACTCGTCTCTGACCTTCACAAGGAAAGGTTGTTTATGAGTCTCCGTACTGTCCACATGAGAGGTCTTTAGCTGAAAAGCAGGCCTGTTGTTGGTCACCAGAGGTTTGGAGCAGCAGTATCGAGCACGTGTACCAATTTCTCTGTCTGGCACCTACATATTGATGGTTGCTGTACAAAAACAATGGCCTTCCTCTGAGTGTTATAATGTTGGCTTGGCCTCATATTTGTCTGACAAGATCCTGTTCCCAGAACGTTGTGCTTTGACCAGGGTTATTATTTGTACGCCTAAAGAAACAGAAATCATTTTCCATCACGTTGAGGTTGCATAGCATCTCATTTTGGTAGATAAAAGTAAAAATGTGCAAATATCTTTGCCTAACAGAGAACATATTGAGTGACCCAGCTGTTAGGACAAACTTGGTCACATTTTGCACATCAGGTATTAGGAAGGTGTTGCGGCAGTTCAGCAAAGGTTCAACCAAACTTCCAGCTGATCACTGTAAGGTTAGAAGGCAGGGTTAACGTTTTGTCAGAATCCTGAAGTTATTCAGGCACCCATTACTGAGGGGGAGCGGGGTCACAGCGTCCATGCCCTGCACCTTCAACCGAGTCGCTTGAGTGCTCATGCACAACAACCAGGCTGCATTGTAAGCACATTCTCTTTCCCCATTACCGTACTTCACTTTTGGATTTAGTAGTTCCAAAAATCTGTCCTTGACTGCTCTGCGCATAGGCTTTCTTATATTTTATTAATTAAATATGCAAAGTATTACTTGTCAAAGCCAGCTTGGTGACCTGCCTGTGCATCATTGATTGGGGAATATTTTCTGCATCCCCCTTGGAAGGATGTCTTAAAGAACCAAATTAACTCCTGGTAAAAGAGACAGAGAGTTGGCAAACACATAAATTATGAATTATACTTTTGTACTGAGCCGTCACTATGAGAGGAAGGGAAATATGAGATTTTTTTTTTCACATGGTAAGGAAAATGCAGATAATACAGGCAGTATTTATAAATGTTCTATTCTTAGTGATGATTCATGACTTTGCTGATTGCAGAAATTCCCCACAGTGAGATCACGGGGCCACCTGCCAGAAGGGCTCCTAAGGAGGAACAGTTTAACACCAATGTTAGGAGCAAGGTCATTATGAAATTAGTATCTGCCTCCAGTTTTCTATGACCTAAAGTCATGGACAGATTAATGAATAGGCCTACAGGACACACATTCAAGACCAAATGGGCCATCTTAAGATTTACCCTTCATCCAATAGTCAATTTATCTGCCAACCTAATTTTATTTTTTTAAAACCCTATTATATTCTGAATTTCAATGGTTTTATATCAAAGCCCTTTGTGGTCTGATTTTTAAGTGGTACTTGGGCCTATCAGTCAGGTGTTTGCCTCTTCTTATTGTCTAGATATATATTTTCATATGAATTAATGTTCTAATGTAAAATACAAAATTGTGTCTGATTAGTACATTTAATTTAATTTAAATATTACTGTATTATAAAGCTAGGTAAGGCAAGCCAAAGAACATAAATACAAGGTTTAGAGTGACTAGAACAAAAAAAAAAAAAAGAGTGAAAAATAAAGTAACAAAGATCAAAATTGTAACTACAATGTTTACATTGTCCCGAATCTGATTCAAATTATGTATTAGGAAAATTTAAAATAATTAAAAATACAAAGTGAAAAAATATCTGCACATTTTAAAAAATATACGCAAAATAACTCAGTTGTGACTTAAAATGAGCATTCCTTAAATGAGTACTTTATACGTCTTGCAAAATCAAAATTGCACAGAAATGGAAAATGCAAAAAGCTATGCCACGTCCAGAAGAAATGGCATATTGTGAACTCGTAATTTTATTTTTGTTTTATTCTTTCAGCCTAATCGATACGGAAATGACACTTTACGTAACCTATAAATGGTGAGAGCAGTTCCACTAATCCTCTAACAGCTACTAGTGGAACTAATTTTCATTTAGCGGATTAGCATTTTCACAGACTTTGGAAACCATTAGCGAAATTAGCTTCCGCTAAATTAAGTTTTGCCAAATTTAAGACTACTAACAAAATTCACGAACTTGTTGCTGTCTGTTGTGGGCGTGTCTCAAAGAGGCCATTAGGCAACCTATTGGCTGACTATATGTACACGTGACAAGACGTGATTGGTCGATGCGGCCTCAACTAGGAGGAGGCAAAGACGTGTGACAGACTGAAAATAGTCTTAGGAGTTAGCGTTTTAGCTTACGCAAATTTTTATACCTGTTTAGCGATTTAGTAATGTAAACCAATTCTTTAGTGAGCGGAATACAGGTTAGCAAAGCTAAATTTTTGGTTAGCTGTGCCCACCACAAAGCAATATCTTTTGAAAATAGGTTCTGTAATGAAAAAGAAGCCACACTTGAGGTTTTTTTTTGGTAGACTGTAAAAATGCAACATTTTTAAAAAATGATGCCATAGCCCCCTCTTATCTTAACTGAACCCCTAGTATGACAGAAATAACAATAGCTTAAAGCTCTAGCCCTCTTGAGACGGGTTGGAGATGCCCGTGACAAAATTCCAGTGGGCTGGAGAGTTTGGACACACCTCTGACAAATCTGTGTCTATTTTGTGATAAAGTTAGACCCTGCCCACATGAAAATTACATTTATTAATATGCAAAATATTTTTCCTTTTGCTTCAGTTTTTCACATACGTAAATGAAATTTTATAAACCCTAAAATGATGGCTGCACCCTTTCATAAAACACAAACATAAATTATAAATTAATTGTTTGCATTTGTGTTGCAGATGCCAGTTGCTACTGAAGCATTTGCATTACTTCAATGAGCAGACAAGGCTGATGAACAATGATACTGTATTGCTTTAAATAGAAAAAAGCTAAATCCCACTTTACTGAGCATTCTCAGTCATCAATATGCAGCAAACATTGGTAATTACCATTCATGAGAGTCTCCAGAATGGCCTGCAAATTTTGTGGGGGTCTCAAGTCAGAGTCACAAAATTGTGACATGTGTCTCCAACCAACTGGATTTTTGATATGAGCATCTCCAGCTTGTCTCAAGAGCACTAGAACTGTTTGTTGACACCTGCATGGAGCTCTCCTTTGACTGAAAACATCCTAGGCAAATGTTCAGGTCTAAAAATTACACTGATAATAAATATATTTATTAAAAACAGGTCTAAATCTGAGTATCTTTATTTCAAAAGAGTAATAATTGTATCATAAATGTGGAAGTGGCTGCCAAGATGGGTACAAAGCAAATCAAGGTGGGTGAAGGTGGACAACATAATAATGTGCACTGCCAAGAATGCAGTTACAAGCTGTGCACCTAAAACAGATTTAAAATGTGACCACCAATGTGGTTTTTGATCTTAAACATGTTGACTGCAACAAAATTTTTCCTAACAGTTCAACTCAGTAAAACACCACATTTATAACCACTCAGGTTCTGAAAGATACTTTACAAAGTTTTCATTCACTCATTTTAACCCGTTTTCTATTACACAGTGTCTTGCCCAAGGATTCTTAGGCACACCATATGACTGTGAATTGAATCTCAGCCTCCCTGCCTAAAAGACACCCACCCACCTGAGCCAAGCCTTCCCCAATACTTAATTACAATCGATTCAGTTCATTTTATTCATATAGCACCAAGTCACAACAGAAGTCATCTCAGGGCACTGTACGGAAACGTTCATATACGGTACATAAAAAGTAGGTTATTATTTATCTGAGCAGACTGCTTTGAGTTTAACTTCATTGCAGACTCTCATCTTGAGCAAGCACTAAGGCAACAGTGGAAAGGAAAAATGCCCTTATGAGTAAGAAACCTCCAACAGAACCAGACTCAGGACAAGCGGCCGTCTGCTTTAACCGGTTGGGTTTGAGAGGAACAGATACACAATGACAGATCGAGAATCACAATTTAACATAGAAATAATTTCAAATGAAAACTATTAAATTGCAACAATTCATTTTAAGAAATGGTCAATTTGTCCAGTAGTCTAAGCCTATGGTAGCATGACAAGCTAATCCTAATTATGGGATTTATCAGAAAGGAGTGGCTTTAGCCTTATCTTAAAACTGGACAATGTGTTATGGACAGAAATTAGAAGTTGGTTCCACAAGAGTGGGGCTTGATAACTGAAAGCTCTTCCTCCCATTCTGCTCTTGGAAACTCTAGGAACCACAAGTAAGCCTGCAGTGTGAGAGTGAAGTGCTCTGTTAGGAAAATATGGGACAATAAGATCTGTAATATATGGAGCTAAGTTGTTGAGGGCTTTGTAGGTTAGAATATTTTGGATTCTATTCTGATTTTTTAAATTCCCAATACAGGTAGTCCTCGGGTTATGACGGTCTTGAGTTACGACGTTTCGTGGTTACGACACACCTCCCACTGACTTTGAATAGCCTTATTTCGAGTTACACAGCGCAGAGATCCATGCGTTTCTTTTGTGTGTGGGGTGTTAATACCTTTCCCTTTAAGACCCTGTGGACTCCCCCGCTCTCTGGCGTCCATTTTGTTGTGGGAAACAACAACGTGCCCGCTGGAGGAGCTCATTCGGGAGTGACGTGAGGGAAGTTACTGTGTTTGTTTGTGCTCTAAGGCGTGAGTTGCCTGCAGCCTGTAAAAATAGCAGCTCGTTTGTTCTAATAAACTCCATTGGTTGGACTTACCTGTAAACACTCTTGACCGAGGTGGATTGGATTTTAAAGAAAAAAGAGAGTGAACCAGCAGCGCACCAGTGGCGGAGGGATACAGGTACTGTATTTTTTTACTGTTTTAATTCATTACGAAACGTACTGTGCAGTATTTTGTTTTTTTTATAATTATGTAGGGTACTATGTTAGCTAACCGCTTGGAAATACAGCACTGTACATGTTTATGGTACATATGCACGCTGGTTTTGACTTACGTTGAAAAAAAAAAACTGGGTTTACTACGCCGCGTAGAATGCGTACCATGCATGTTCCGACTTATGTCGAATTCGGTTTATGCCGCCGCCGTGAGAACGGATCTCCGTCGCAAGTCGAGGACTACCTGTACAGTAAAAAAGCTAAAATTTTACTGTACTGAAGAGACAGGAAGCCCACAGAATAAAGAAAACTACCTAGTCATGCATTTATGCAAAGGACAAAATTACATAAAATATTTCTAACATTATGCAGGCAAATACAGCAAATCCCAAATTAGGCTATGTCAGCGACTGTGTTTTTTGTGTGCTTCTTTTTAGTGTTTTGGACTTTAGTGGGATTAGGGTGGCTAGGGGGGGCTATTCTACGTCTGTGCCCAGGGGTCCATTGTTTTATAATCCGTCCCTGTCCTGAGTGCTAATCTCCCGAATTCACCTTATGTCTCTTTTAAGATGGCGCTTCGCGTGAGCGGAGCAGCGGAAGCAACTGTTTGGGGAGCCGTCTGAGTTGGGCGCGTGCTTCAGGACGCTTCGGGACTCGAGGAAGAAGCGACGAACACGAGTGGAGCCGAGTGAATCCGAAACATCCCGCCGACCGACCCGTGTGGTGGCGTGCGTTTTCCACCACGGAGGCAGAAAGAAGCGTGACTGTGAGGTGGGGGAGACACAACTCCAAGCCTTCCGCGGCTCCTTCTGCGCGGACAACACCGGGACCGACTTCTGGAGTAATTTCACAAGGAGAAGAAGAAGAAGAAGAAGCCGCCTCCGGTTGTTGGCAGCGGCACGCGGGGAACGAGCGCGCGAGGCTGACGTTAACCCGTTAGCAGCTCGCGAGCTGCCACGAAAAGATCCAGTCCACGAGCCCCGGGTTGGCTGCTGGGTCGCTTGACCGAGCCTCGTGCTCCTCCGGAGGTGGACTCGTATCTTCCTGCCCTCCCTTCTCGCTTCTTTTTTTTCTGGTTTTCTAACTTCTTTGTGGATTGTCGTGCTCGCTCAAGTGGACTCCGTGGGCTCGGAGCAGGAGAGAAATGCGAACGGAGATCCGGTAAGTGCCCCAAATTTATATACTGTATATATTTTTTAATTTTCCGGAACTTGAGCGCCGCTTGCCATCAAAGTGACCGAGCTCAGCAGTGCATTTCACCCCGAACATGTCGCGGAATCAATAAATAATCATTAAAAAAAAAACAAGTTTTAAGCCGTCGAGCTGAAATTGCCACGCGCGTCTTATTCAAACGCAAAGCCAACGGCAACTTTTGACGTCACCTGGAGCAAATAATTATTAGTTTTCCTTGAAGGTGAATCGCAGAATTGCCTTTTTTTTTTTTGTTTGAATTAAGTATATAGCACCAAAGTTAAGAGGAGAAAGAGTGTTTCCATTCACTTATTTCTTCATTGAAGCTGCGCGTGCACCTCAGCTGCAGGGGCGATTTCGACCGAGCAGAAAATCTGTCCAGAATAAACAATGATACTATTAATATTAAAAATAATAATGATAATAATAATAAAAATAAAATAAATGAGGGAAGAAGTGGTTGTATCGTTGTCACCTCCTTCCTATGATTTGCTCCTCCATTTTCTTTGACCTGTCATGATAATAAAACTGATTTGCTTTGGCCTTTTTTTAATTTATTTATTTATTTATTTTTTTTTGCCGGATCGTGCACGCGCACACGAGCCTCCATCCATCGTGAAATCTTCAGACGCAGAAGATGCACAAAACACCTGTCTCCCACAGCTTTTTTGCAACTAACTCTGCTGCTGCAGAGACAATTTTCAACCCATGCATTTGCTCTTTATTTGAGCTGAACTAGACCAAAGGCACAGATCATGGAGCTTCATGTACAGGTGGGCCACTTTGCATGATTACCTTCATGTTTTAAGGGATGGAGGTGGCTTCACTGGCTGGATATGCGTTAAGATGGCCTTCTGCTCCCTTCTTCTTTTGTTTATTCATTTAAAAAAATAATAATTCTACGAGGTGAGCCACATACTGATATGGCCCCGATTGCCACTCTTTATTAATACAGTACATAAATTTAATTAAAGCTGTCACAGGCACAATGAAGGGAGCTGGGTTAGTTTCTTGGAATTGCATCAGAGGATTTCTTAAGCAGATCCCAAGGCCTTGCTGAATGTTCGGCTTCTAACCTTCACTTCCTGCCAGCTGAATAGGCAGCAACGAGCTACATGTTTGCATTTTTTAATTAAACTAGCTTACAGGTTAGAAGCTCATCGTGGATGCATTTGCATGTGGATGATTGCAGTGAGATCCATCATATGTTGAAGATTTATGGCGTTTCACTCTAATTTGTTTTGTGAAACAGGCAAACTGTCAGACACAGTTTGGCTTAGAGATTTAGAATTACATTTTACTATCTTATAGATAGATGTCACACAAACTTGTGTTGGCAGCTCTGATAGGTGTCATGCTGTTGAAGCATTTCTTCCATCATACTCGCTGGATAAAATCTGCAGGGGAGCTGTTAGATTTATTTTATTTTTTTATTTCTTTATTCTATTTGTGGGCTGTGAAAGCCAGAGATCAGTATATAGTCGAAGTATGCTAATATTTTAGACTTTTTGTTTCATTAGTAACAAATTCCACAAGGTATTAGACTTTAATCAAAACCTAAAGGTTATTCAAGGGAAAACACGTGACTTACATGACCTTTTCTTCTGGGGGGGGAATCACATTGTGGTCCACAGTATGTTGCTACATTGCTTTTTTTTGTCCCTTTCCATAAAGGTGTTTATGTTGTGATTTTCAGAGCGCTGCCCATGCATGAATAAAAGCCAAGGTCCTTAGCTGGTGACATCATTAACTAGGCTCAGAGCAGACAGGAAAATGTGGCACTAAGTGAGAAACATTTGGGAAATTACTAATTTACAATGCAACATCCTTGTGCTCATTTGACATGTAATGGTACATATAAGAATAATTAAAGTCAAAATAATCTGTTTTCTTTTTCTTGATTGCAAATTTTAATGATTGAATGCATATAAAGGAGTCTGAGGAAGAGGATCAGCATATGTGAATACAATTGTTCCATATGCACACAACAAAATGTGCAAATCATGTTTCGTATGTGTTTCAAACATGCCACATGGTAATCCATGATGCTTTCTTTTGTCTGAATAAGACTCCACATGTGACGTTCATATGCTTTTTCAGTAATGGCAGAGATGTAGCAGTTCTAAATCGTGGTTAAGCATCAGATAAATAAAATAACTGTGTTGTTGGTCAATCAAAAATACTTTCTGTGCTGAATATTTAGTATTTGTTTACCTAATGAGCAACATCTTGTCCTTTTTGTTTCTGAGGTTTGACGCCTGTATATTTGCTCTTGCGAATTTCAAAACTGAAAAGATGATTAAAATCAGATATTGTCCCATAAACTTGAACTCAACTCAGTTGCTCTCTTGAAGAATTGATGAGTTTGCTTGGATCCAAACCGATCTTAAACTCAAGGCTAGAGGTCCATCTCACTCTATTTTTGTTGAGATTTCTACTCAAACATGTCTGGATGGAAGTAATGATTCATGCTGCTACCATTCTGACACATCTTTCTTAAAGCTTGGCCACTTGGCAGCTGTTTTTCCCTCTATCTTCCCTTCACAAATTATTTGGTTGTTGTGGTGGCTGATCATATTATCTCTCAGCCTCTCCAGAATATCGCTTGTTCTGCAAGCATTCTCAGACTCCACTGCAGCTAAAAATTGTAGTTTGCCATTTTGCCACAGGCAATTTTCGGTTACGTCATTGTTCTGCTCTGTTGCTGTGGAAGATCGATGTAGCGGCACGTCCACACCAGCTGCTGGATCTGCTTGGAGTGGCCCTTCAGCTTGCAACAGGCCTCTAAGTGTAGGACAAGGACTGCTATCACCTGCTATCCCATCCAAAAGTGATGGAATTGGACTCTGCCAGGTGGACATTCGCGCTATAAAAATAACTAAATAACATTTGGATACTGCAGCAACGGAGACTTGAAGTAGAGCTAACTGGTTAGCAGAGACCAAACTTTTAATATAGCACTTCAACCCAAATTATAGGTTTCTTTTAAGAATCAGATCACACATTCATTGTATATAAAACCACCCATGTAGTTCATATGCTGGACTATGCTAAGGTTAATACAAGGGATGCACAATATAATCGGCATGGTATCGGCCAATATTAGTGATAAAGTTAAATAAATATCGACATCGGACATTCCATCAAAATTACTCACTGATTTAAAAGG
>JARVGQ010001954.1:28027933-28042505 GCA_031762355.1 Hypsolebias martinsi | reverse complement strand
GTTGTCGTAGCTCATCATCCTGGTTTCATTCAAGAGTTGTTAGATGCTGATAGCTATGGGCAGGAAGGATCTACTGCCTCAAATTCGAAGAATCTGACCACAAATACCGATCCGTCCACCCGGAACCTGCTTGCTGTCAGATTCGGCGGGCCTCTCAGTTCTCCTGGGCAGAAGGACTGCCCAAATGCCGAGCCGAATTCCTCACTGAGCTCCCAGAGTCACTCCTCCCAGCAGTCTGCAGAGCTCCTCGTCACCACGGACAGACAGCTGAAGGTGCTGGGGGATGATCCCGGTCCTCCTGTTACCACGAGCCGAGTTTCCCACCAGCTCCAGGATCTTGGCCCTCAGGTACTCGAGCACCGCCACCAGGTTGATGGGAATTCATCCATGGCACCTCCTTTTCAACTCATTTCGGATTTGGGGTTGAGGTATTTAAGCTTTAGGTATAGGTCTAGGTATAGGTCGCATCAGTCAAAAAATGCCACATGAAGAGGAACAGCATAGTTGTCAAAAGCCTAGAGGGCCCTCTCGCAGCTGCAAATGGTAATGTTTACTCTCGTTCATGTCTGTACGAATGAAAATTTAACGCATCAGTCAAAAATTGTATCATGAACAGAGGAAAAAAATGTAAATGAGTCGCTTTAGACTATACGTCACAGGACTGGCCAAACTATGACAAAAATGCTATTTATAGTCCAGAAAATATGGTAGTTTTTGGCAGTCTTTTGGAGAAGAACAGTTTTATTAAACATGACAATGTGCAATTATCAACAAATAGCTGACCTTTTGTTGACTGTGGCAAGAATAAAAAAACACTCTTAGAGCCACTAGTTGGCTAGATTAAAACACTTTTTGTACATGGCAAAAAGTGCATGGCTTGCTCTCCGCCCGCCCTGCTGATCTGGCAGATGGGTAGGATTTTAGGGAGTGAAGGCGGAGCTCTTTGGCAGTGAGGGACGGAGATGACAGCTCTTCATCTGTGGAGAGCTACCGGGGGCCTTGGCTCTGAGGGTCTACTGTATCCTCTTGACAGAGCTTTGATGCCATCAGAGACCATTAGTGTTGACAGGACGTCATTTTGAAGCATTGAATAAATAAGAGGAGTACATAAAAACGGCAACCTTAGGAAAAAACTGGTTTTTGCTAATTCCTTATATGGAGTTCAGTTTATTTATTTTGCCTCGACCAGTTTTACATTACTCTTCATTCAAAGTAAGTAGCACATATAATTTGCTGTAGTTACTTAAATTGTCAACAGCATTAAAGCCACATCAGATGCATTTAAAAGCGCACACAAAAGTGAGATTGGTAATGGAAAAAAAATGCAATTATGTGTGAATTATTTGCTGTCAAATCCTGCCATGACTTTTGGCCTTTGCTTCTAGCATAGACTGTCCATAAAGCGTCCACAGCCAGTGTTGTGACACAAGTGAAGACAAGTGACTCTAATAAAACCATGTAATGCAATAATTCAGTCAGGGAGTTACAGACCACAGAATGCTTTAAAGAGACTGATCCCACAGCTAGACTTTAATTGCACAAAAAAAAAAAAAACAACTAAATGCTAAAATGTAGGCCCACTCATTATAAATTATTTAGCCTCACAGGCCTCCAATTTGTTTGTTATTCTGAAATGTTTTGGTCAGACTGCTCTGTATTTCTAAAGTTTGATTTATTGAGCAAATTATATGGTTTTGAATTGTGAAATCTTGAGCTGGACAAACCACTGACATGCATATGGGTGTTTCATTTACCTAAAAGTATTACTTATTGGTGTGAAATAAGAATGGGATCAAGAAATTCACCTGTAAAAACGTTGCCATGAAAGTCTGGATTTAAATTTTGGAACATGCAGTTGGGCATCATAGGAATTAATTTCCCTGTTCAAATAAGTTTTGGTATTACTGAAATTTATCATATGTGTTAAATGTAAAAAGGCTCATACAAAAAGCTGCGAAGCGTAGTTTTTCATCACAGGCTTGCTTTACTGTTCACCTTCCATTTTTCTGCAGCCAAGTCACAGGGAATGGAAAAGCACGGGGACTTCTGAACCAGCTTTTAATGGAATGTCTTCACAGTGACCAACATGATAAGTTGCTTTCCGTTTCCTGTTTATATATAAATATAGGCTATGATCATATAAATGACCCAGTGGGTAGATGCACATTACTAACATTCATCAGACTCACAATAAGTACATTTCAAGGTTACACGCTGCTGTGCAGAGCTAAAATCATGTCAAATTTCCAAACTGTAGTGAGAAAGCAATAAAATATTACAGGATGGAGTTACAGGCTGGTTAGGTAGAGGTGGGTGGGAAACTCATTTGGCTCTATTTGTACTAAATGGTATTTATTATGTATTTAATGTCTGGGGACAAGGGATAAAGAGCTGTTTTCCATTTCAACAAGGTCTGAAGGTTATTTTCCATTGCTGCGCATTCAAAACTGTGGTTGCAACCTTTCTGACACTCTGTGTATATTTATTACATTCTAATAAGAGCACATATACCAGCAAAATATATTTACTGGAATTATTATTATTAACATTTATTGCACATTGTAATAATACATGTTATTAAAAAAGTCTGTCACATTATATTTTTTACAAACACATTAAAATAACTAATATAAAAGGACAGCAGAGACTTGGAATCAAATCAGATCATTTATGAGTTAGAAACGACAGTTTAGGAAAATCCTCTATAGAAATTCATGTAAAAATTCTGCAGCTCTTTGGATGGCCTTGACCTCTGCATCAAAAAAGATCCATGCATTCATGTTGCAAAAGTGGTTGTGCTGGTTCGCAGTAGATTTACATCTGGTGACGAGATGCATACAGATTTCACCGTAGCAGAGATTGTTTCAAATATGCATGAAAGTCAGGCTATCAAGCAAATGCACAGAAATACTAAGGAAGATGAGCAAATGATCAAACCGACCTTCGTCATTTCTCTGCACTCAGTCGAGCTGTAAAGGAAGTTTTTGTTTGGAAACCTTGCAGATGTCTAGTGTAACTCAGCAGAGATAAATATTTTTTTTTTTTTTTAAGATGAGAATGTCTGATTTAGTGCCATAAAGCAATCCTAAACTTTGTTCTGTCCTACCACTGTGAAATGTTTTAATATAGAGCCAAGGTTTGCATTACTGCTGTAACATGGTGGTATGGAATGGGGTACCTGAAGAATTTATGGACATCAGTCTCTTATTGTAGAGGGAGTGGTGGTGCAAAGGTTAAAGAAGGTGTGCCTGTGATCGGAAAATCGCTGGTTCAACTCCCGGTACCGACAACATCAAAATGTGAGTGGGACAGGTGAAGCATTCACACCTGCCTCCACCCTTATTTGCCCCACTCTGCGCCCTTGAGCAAGGCCCTTAACCCCATCTGTTCCTCCGGGAACCCTAGATAGCAGCTCTCTGCTGCACACAGAGGGCTGTGGTAGCTTGGTGGTCTGCGGTTGTGTCAGGAAGGGCATCCGGCGTAAAAATAATTGCCAAGTCTTCATGTGAGTTGGTTCGCATAAGGGAACAGCCAAGAAAAAAAAAGGTATCACATTCCCTTTATTATTAACAGTACAGCATGGTTTGACTCAGCATGGTTCCAAGGCTTTTCCACTAGCAATGGTTTGTGGAACCGGTCACTTTTTTCAGTCCCTTTTTCTCTGGAGTTTCAATCGTGTCAAACTGGCACTAAAACGTAATGTCAGAACACAGTCGGTCACTGATTGGTCAGGGTGTAGAGTCACTGGTTGTTTGAGAAAGTTTCACAACAACCCGATCCGCCATTTGCAATCACTCGAACTCGAGGAGCGACTGGACCTATTTTTAAGATTTTAAAAACAATGATAACAACACTGTGGTCTAATGCTGAAGTGCAGGCGTTTTTTGTGCACAGTGGCTGATGACAAAATTCAGAGCAAGCTAGATGAAGCTCCACCAGACCCCCCCAATCCTCTCCACCGGAACCTCGGAGCCCCCTCAGGCCGGGCAGGGCATCATCTTCCTGGCTCTGAGCTCTGCTGGTCACCCTGGAAGATCCTCCATACTGCCAACCCACAGGCTCCGAGCTGGACCTGCCCACCAAAACCGTTACTGAAAGTATAATGGAAACTTAACTCATACCGTGCCAAGTTGAGTTGAACCGTGCTGTACCGGTACTAATGGAAAAGAGGCATTATTCTAAGCTAATAAAATTATATCAGTTTTTATTTTTTACCACATTGGACCACACAAATAAAAATAACAAAAATAATGTCATTGCATTTCTACTCTTGTATTCCGTTAAGTGTCAAGGTCAACCATTTTGCCATTTGGATACTTTTGGATCTATAGCCATGATCCAAATTATGGCTGTCTGCTTATTCATTTTAATAATCACCTGATCCTGTGACCAACTCATTCCAGAAATGTTGCGGTGTTGAGCTCAAAGGAAGTGTTGTAAAAACAGCTGCCAATAAATACAGTGAATTGGCCAATGAACACCATAGCCAGAATTAATTTGACCAATCATCATGACTGCTGTGAACTGGTGTCACTAATATATGCAGCAGATAAAATATCATGAAGCTAAAATGGAGCACAGAAACAGTGACTCAATCAACCAGCAGGAGCTCATGGCACCCAGCACAGTAATGAGGAATGTGGAAGCTGCGGCAACTCTCAAAGCTGACGAAAGGTAGTTTGTTAAATTATGTCCCAGAGAGTTTGTCTGCCTCGGATCTGCTTAAAAACACAAGCCAGCTGCACCTGTGCATGTGGCTCAGCCTAACTTTGTATTTATTGTGAACATTCTCCTGATGTGTGAGAAAAGTACCCGTGGTCACAAACAATGGTGTGTCCCGTTAGCACTAGTCATGTTAATTTCACCACCCTGTAAAGGCTGTTTTCAACAGGGAGCGGTGCTAAGATTAAAGCTAAGCTAATGCTGCTTGGACCCAAGAGAGCAAAATAAATAAATAAATAACAGATGCACCATTGATCCCTCCAAACTAAATGCCTGCTCTGTTTGTCTATTTCCTCTATTAGAGATGTTGACTGACTAAAGCTTGAAATACTGTACATGCATGAAATGAGTGCAATTTGATTAATCGGGTGGTTATAAGAGCCCTGCATTACATGATATAATGTATTGGTTGTAGGATGTGACACCTAGAATGAGGAATACCAAGCACAAAGGAAACTAATTCAATCTCTAAACTTGCTGTGTTGAAAAACAAACAAACAAAACACAATTTAAATGACATGTGGTTAGACATTTTTGTTGGTCAGTCTAATTGATGTATGGTCAAGATTTCTGTATTTATATCTTAAATATCTTATTCTATGTGTATTTAGTGAAATGTGACTATCAACACTGGAAGTCTTTACTTATTCCCGACATAATTTACTTACATACCCTTGGTGTATTTCCACTTGAGACTAACAGTTGTTTACTGTAGCGGCAGCAGTGTCACCACAGCTGTTGTCCACTTAGTCATTACATTTCATAACTTGATTTTTGTTTCTTTTGGCCATGTTTCAAACATGTCTTTCCCCAACACCGTCCTTTGTTTTCGCCTACCAGGAAGAGTCAAGCAGACCCTATAGACACAGCACAGTGAGATCCACGCTGCAGCTCCTTTAAAGGGGCAATGATTCATGAGGCTAACGCTCCTGTCCCTGGGGCTGAGAGGAATAGCTGGCATTATCTTCTGCAAATGGGTCTGAAAATGCTCTTGGCCAGGTTGACCAGGCCTGATTTATAGCCCAAGATGAACTGAATGGTTAGGCTTTCCTTTTCAGCATATAGGTATGAGGCCCTTGTCACCAGTGCATGTCTGAAAATGCACAAAAACTCACAAGTGTACCTCGCCTTTCTGCTTGTGTTTTATTCAACTGTGCACTTTACTCAGATTGTGTATATATAAAAGATAAATTAATAATTTAATGTATGACGCGAACCCTGTAGAGGAGAGGAAGTATCCTTAATATATAATATGTCAGCAGAGAGATAAACAGTTTTTCACCTTTATCTTTCTTTTTCCAAGTTTCTAAATAGATATGAGCCTTATCCTTGCCTTGAAGGAGCTGTTGTCAAAGAAATAAAAATGGCTTCCTAGAAAACTGAAAAAGGAAAACAAAAACTATTGATTTTCTTGCAACTAGTATGAAACTATGTGAGTTAATTCTACAAGACTAGTTTTAAGAGAGTCTTCTGAATACGTCTGTGTTTTCCACTCTGATGGGCTTCATATACAGTATACAAGTATTTTTTTTTTTAGATTCTCAGCACTTCAAAATCTGCCTCAGCCAAGTAAAAAAAAAAAAGGATTTCAAATGAATAATATACAGTGTGAACACAAACTGTTTGAAATAGAAAAAGTAAATGCCATATGAATGTCTCCAGTTGTCTAAAAGCAAGTCCTGAGCCTCTCGAAGGGAATAAGAATTGTCTTGTTTTTGTCAAAGGAACTAGTTCGATTCCCACACAGCCTGCATTAAAACGAGGTAGCCTTATTCCTCACACGCTAATGGACATCGGACTCGTCAAGGGCTATGTACCAACAGAGAGATTGTAAGCAATTGTTATGACGCCACAACCATTATGTTTTCACATTGAGCATGTCCTTTCTTGTAACTGTTTTCCATTTTCTCATCAGAACAGCGTCTGGTAAAACCAGAGACAGGGGATCCTTATTGCAAACAACTATTACACAAAGTGTATTTGACTTACTTTATGAAGCGTCTACAATGCAAACTGACAGAGAATGTTTTAGCAAACATCACCTGCTTTCAGTCTTTCGGTCTCCCCCATTAGAGAAGTGCTAGTTCTGTTTCACTTTTGTTATGTGAGATCTACAAGATGGCAAGAAGAGAGCCTATTTCTTGCCTCTCTCTGTGCAGCCTCCAGAACGTTAGAGGTTCAGCGTCAGATGCTTTGGGTTTTAATGAGTGACATTTAATGACTGTGTTATAGAGATCTCTGCATGATGCCTGTTCAAGCTATTATCTGTCTTCTAAACCTCCAGCACAGCTTTTCCGCACTTAAGAGAACACCTTTTACAAGCTGAAAGTCAATGTTTCTAAATGGTTTACATCCAAGTGGATTATTTGAAAGGTCCTATGTCAGGCAGATCCTTATTTGGTGGCTTGGCAGCTTGACCCAGAATCACTGGACTTCCTGTCCTTACATTGATTAGCTTATTTTTCTTCTTTGTCTTTGCTTTGCTGTCTTTGATTCTCACTTCATGGGAACCTGATCAAGTTTGAGAACCCAGAGACTTGTTAATTCAGTTTTATTTATTTATTTTTGTTAGGAATTGAAGAAATGGCTTATTTGTAAAGAAAACATGATTAACTGTATAGTTTTGTAACCTAAAACATACTTTGGCTCTTTTGCAACTGGCGCCACCTCTATGTGAAAAATGATCTGTTTGTTATGTGCTATGGTTTTTCATCCCAGACCACTAATTAGGACTAATGAAGTGATGATGTGGCTTGAATATGAAAAGGAAAATCAATTTCAACCAGATAAAAATGGAATAAATTTTATGCTTCTGAGATATTATTTTTTATTCATTATAATTTGAGTGCTCAGGCTGTTCTTTCATTTTACTCAAAGATGTCAACCAGCTTTTAGCCTTTGACAAGATTATTGTTTACTTGAAAAAAAAACATTGTTAAAAACTTCACACTTTAGTGTAGCCCACTAGAGATAGAGCTAGGAAAAGACAATAACTGTGAGGAAAGGGTCCATTAATTGATTGATGTTATGTAATCAACATTGACCAGAAATATCACTTTGGTACTAAAAGCTCTCTTGTGCTAGATTTAGCTGTTCTATTCAGCGTATTAATGGGGAGTGTAGACCAATAATGGTGTTTTTGATTGCCTTTTGTATTAAACTCTTAAAACGCAGAAGAGCCAAAACTCACTATACACAGCCTATGGATTGGGGTTTGAAGTGAAGAACAGTGGCCCTGCTGGGAGTCTGACCCAACAATATTGAAGAAAGCTGGCTTAGATTTTTGTTCTTCTTTTTGAAAGCTTTAAAAAAAAACACCATTCTTTGATTTGAGAGCCTTATGCAAACTTTTAGCCGCCTTCACAGTTGTTTTTCAGCAGCTTATTCTTGTCTTTTAACAGTGAACAGTGACTGATATAACATTTAGACCATGTTTATGTCTTAAAACGGATTTAAAATATGTAAAAATAGGGGATTGGTGTCAGAGACTAGAGAAAGCGAGCCTGTGATGGGAAGTTGCCGGTTCGACCCCCTTAACTGACCACATCAAAATGTGGGTTGGAAAGTTGAAGCACCCACGTCTGCCTCTACTCTCGTTTGCACCACTCTGGGCTCTTGAGCAAGATCCTTAACCCACACCATCTCCCCTGGGCATCCTATTCAACAGCTCCCTGCTCCACACAGAGGGCTGTGGTAGCTCGGTGGTCCATGGTTGCGTTAGGAAGGGCGTCCAGTGTAAAAACAAATGCCAAGTCTTTATGCCAGTTCGTTCGCTGTGACGACCCCCTGGGAAACAGGGGAGCGGGGAAAAAAATTAATATGTATGTAAATATGAGTATAAAATATAAACACACATTTTTATATTTTGTTAGTCATTCTATACGAGTTTGTTCTTGTTCAAAAGTGAAACACTTTGATCTGAGAACGCTGTCGTGTTTAGGCACGGACAAAATGTTCATCAAAGAAAGTTCAGGCTGTTGTGCATTTGGTATAATAATTTTAATTGAACAATGAATTGGACCTCAAACTAATTTGTTCTTATGTACATGCTTTAATATTAGATATGAACACAAATAATTAACATGAACAGTTGCCTTCCTAAAGATCTGCTTCAGAATCTATAAAAATTAACAGGTTGTAAAATAGTGCAGACAAAATATGATCCAAACCAAATGTCTGCTGTCAAACTTGGTTGTCTTATTGTCTTTAGCTTTCAGTGCGTAGAGTAAACAAAATATCTAATTAATGATGTTGTTTTCCAAATCATGATCGAAATGGTCATTTATAGGTCAGTGTAAAGGTGCATCATAAACATAACTAAAGGTTTTATGTGAGGGTAATCGTAGCCCAGATTTATTAAATTTTGTTTTGACTATTGGATTACTTCTTTGAAGACTTTAATCCCATTAATTATTTAGAATTTCAACACCCTAACGTGACTCGAAATAGGACTTAATATAAGATTAGCAGGACGATAAAGGTATTTTTGACAAATTAGAAGGTATGCATCAATAAACTAAACCTATCTTTTATTCTGTTGGCTCCTATTCAAAAGTTAAAACACTAAGTTAGAAATGTATTTTTTACAGAAACTATATGAAGTTTAAAAAAAAAAAAGTTAGTTTCACTTTATTACTAGCTTTGTGTCTAAGTTATTTTTACTGCCATGCAAGAGGAACTTAAATAAATGTAGTTACAAACAAATCAGCAGTGTTTTCTTCACCAAACCGTGTCTAAATGACATTGAATCAGCCAGTCATCATCACTGACATTAATAATCAGCCAATTACCAGCATGTTTGTTTCTTTTGTTACTGTCCACTAGGTAAAAGCACATTGCATTGATTTAGAGCAATTAAACACATGTAGGGTATAAAGTCAGACAAAACAACCACCAGTTTGAAACTGGATGTTTTGTGTTGGTTGTGAGCATGCTGTCCATCTAAGATATTGGTATTTGGAGTCAGGGCAGCACGGTGGTGCAGTTGTTAGTGCTGTCGCCTCTCAGCAGGAAGATCGCCAGATAGAATCCTGATCTGAGACCTTTCTGGGTGGAGTTTGCATGTTCTCTCCATGTGTGGATTTTCTCTGGGTACTCCGGTTTCCTCCCACAAACTAAAAGCATGCACGTTAAGCTAATTGGTGACTAAATTGTCCCTAGGTGTGAGCGAGAGTGTGAATTGTTTTGTCTTGTTTGTTTGTGTGTCCCTGTGATGGATTTGCGACCTGTCCAGGGTTTACCCTGCCTCTCGCTCAGTGACTTAGATATGGGCATCAGTGACCCCCATGACCCAGACAGGAAGAATCGGGCAAAGATAATGGATGGATGGATCACACGAGTCCCTTGATATTTGACTCAAATCTGACAGAAGTTTATAGTTTTCACCTTGTTTCAGCAAGAAGCAGGTGATCAACGCATTGCCTAATTTATAATGGTCACTATTGTGAAATAAATGTGCCTGATCATACATAGATTTTTGAACAGTAAATTTTTCTCTGGCAGGTTTTTACCGAACCAAAGTACATTTAAGTGTAGCAGCAAAGGTTTCTGACACAAACACCTTTTACATGTTAGAGTTAAATGTCTTAAAGTTGTTGGTTTGGGTTCAAATTCAACAATCAGAGCTCCTCCAAAATGCCAGACAACTGAGGAAGATTTATACGATAAACAAAAATAATTTGTGAAACTCTGCATATTCATTGCTGACTTGTGCCATTATTCAGAGGCTCATTTACATTTTAAGCAGCATATCATGGTCAAGGACTGTGTGTACTTCCTCCAGCGAACCTCTGGAGCATTGCAATGAGTTTATCTTTGAGGCAAGAGATGTGCCTATTGATCAGAGATAGCTTGACCTGTGTCTGTTTAGCAGATGAGCAGTCCCACCAGTTTTAAATCTCCAAAGGATCATGCCATTGATTGACCTTGATCAAACTAAATTAGGCTAACAAAACTGCCCGCATTTATTTTATAATCATTCCGTAATATGCATCCCTATCTTAATTGGATTTGTCAGATCAATGGATTTATTTTTTTTTACTGTTAATCTTTAATAAAGGCAAGCCTTTCAACTTCCCATTTGTGCCTTTTTAAATTAGCTCCTTTTCTCAGGCTTTCATCTGCAGGAATTTTCTTCACAGATGTGTTGCAAGTGCAAGTAAATGTTTGTCAATAGTACGCCAGTCCATCTGGGATGATGAATATACAAAACATCTTGCTTTGGATGCGTGACAACCCAAATATCAAGTGGGCCTGGTATGAATGTTGAAATGTCTTAATGATCTGTTGTGAAAAAGTCTGTCCTCCGTGGCACTGAGCTAATCAGAAATGTGTGGCTGACTTTCAAGAAACCTGACTAAATTTGTCTTTGCTTTCATGTCCTGGGAGTAACTGTAGTTAAAGAATTGTTCAACATATTTGCTACTTTTGTCAAACCAAAAATAAAAAATAAAAAAAACACGTTTTTTTAACAGCAGCACACATGCTGCTTTGATGTAGCTTGTAAGGGGGAAATTATAAATGATATATTTTTTTTTGTTTGGTTGTTTAATTTTGTGGCATCATCATTTTATTCCTTACACACAAAATACACAATTTATTCCTGCCTTTAATGTTTAGGATTGTAGTGGAGACTCTGCCCTCCTGTCTGCTCAAGGCTTCATCTATAACCTTTTTGTCAGGAAAGCTTTTGTCTTCCATGGCCATAGACTTTCTTCTCAGCTTAAGTGCAATAACCATGCAAATAATCCCATGATTTGTCTTGGATGAAGAGAGACTGCAAGACCAAACCTCTTGATTTTTATCAATTTATTTCAAAACCAATGTCCTGCAAAAAATCCCAGGAGTGAGACATTTCCAAATGGCAGAATATGTCTTTCTTAAGGTAGTAAGAGGATATATTTATACAAGGTGAAAGCTTATCAAAAAGGAATAAGGACTTGAGCCTCGTAAGAGCCGTAGACCGGTATTACTAGGAGGGCGGTATGACCTAGCATCTGAATCTGATCAGACATGTTGCAGCTAATGAAAACATATCACTAAGTCTTATCTCTTCCATCACATTCAAGTATTAACATAGTGCAGGGAACATTGCGTTATGTAGAAACCGAACAGACTTGACTGTTATTAGTTTCTTATAGGTCAGAAGCAGCGTTTTCTAGCACTTATAAACTTTCCCAATCTTTTTCATACCGAATAACTTATAAAATACATTTAAGGCAATAGAAAAGAAACACTTTGATGGAAACATATCCTCACTGAATGTTAATGTTTTTTTTTCAGTGTGGATTTAATTTAATATTTTTTTTTTGTGGAATGCTATGAAAATATGTCCCAACTTTTGCCGACATTAAACCGAGGCAGAGGCTATCTCTACAGGGTGTATGTTGGTTCCTGAAGAGCGCTGCAGCAGCCAGAGGACCACAGTTCAGCGGGTGTCTATCCCGAGGCTTTTCTCCCCTCTGGTGCACTGCTCTAATGTGGGGACGTGCTGTCTTGCATTATCAAGAGCAACAGTGCATCTGCCATTTGACTTAGCTGTTTAACAGGCCAACACGATGTTTGTGTCTGAGACTGACACAGTAGGGGCAGTGAGTGTGCATGCACAAGATTGGATCCTCCAGCACATGTCAATAAACAGCCAGGGAAGATGAGGACTATATTGCTCCTGTCATTCCACAGAGTCAGGGAAGGTAAATGACAGTATTGCCCAAGGAGAGTGCCAAGTAATACAGTATCTTGGCTGCTGTATATGTTATTAATCTTCATTATACGGATTAAAGCCACCAGCAGGATCTGACAATAACGGTTGTCCTTTCACCTAAGGCCAGTATCTTAAAAGAAATATTTTATGCTCCTAATATTTGCTCAAACTGTTGTGCTGCTGTTGTTCTTCAATGGCTCAAGTCACTTGGTTTGGCCTTTTTTTTAACCTGGACATTTCTAGTTTTAAAAGTATAATTTGACTTTAAGACCATCTTTCTGTATTAAGGTGCTTTGAAGTAAACGTGTTACATCATCAGCATTATTTAACAGATTTCACAAACCTTTTCCATACTTCTAATGTACTAGTATTAGATTACATTAGAATTTGACTTCATTATTGGTGCTGTTATACCTTTCCTGCAACATGATCAAAGGAGCTACTCGATACGGTGTTTGTTGCTGTTGCTAAAACTCCTCCCAACCCCCCGTTTGTTCGAGCTGCTCATAGATTGGATCAAGCGCTGTTTCAGTCACTATTTGTCAGAGATTGAGGCAGTAATTAAGTTTACACAGAAAATTGAATAAGCCTAATTATTAATACCTTAGGTAAAAGAATGAAAGAAGATGGAAATTTGATCCCTATCTGCATAATATATAGTCTTTATCACTTACTCGTCATAAATATTTCATAAAAATATATTCTCAAATGGGGCTATATCTTGCTGTGCCAGCAGATGTTCTGTATTTAGATGACTATCAATGAATTCACCTTTCCTGGGTCAGCCACTAAAATATTTTCAATTTATCTCATGTTTTAGTTTTGTTGACATCATATTCATCACTTTGCTGTTTTTTTTTTTTTCAAATCAGCATTTTCTCTTTCACTTCCACTATTTTTTGAAGTGTAAAAAATACTTTTGAAAATGCTAGAATTTACAGTTTCTGACTGTATGAGCAATGCATTTTGTTGCATTATTAAAAATAATTAGCTTATTTTAGCTATTAAATGATCATACAAGCATAATTTCATAGATGATGTGCCCTGGAACTTGTGATGGGTAGACTGGTTAAGATTTTGCACGGTCTGTACGAAGTTGAATTCATAAACATAGCTTTCAGTGTTCATTTTCTAGAAAGGTTTGAGTCTATTCCGCTAATTTTTGCCTGTCACACATGGGAATTGAAGTCTCTCATCACTTGTCATAACTGGCTGCTGAATCAAAAGAGGGAGGATTGGGATCTTGTATGTTCATTAAAAAAAAAAACAAAACAAGAGGTCTAATGAATTTTGAGAGATTTTAAATAGGTTGTCACATCAGACTCAAATTTTAATATTAAAATTTGTTCTGACAGAATTGCTGGGTGCCACCTCAGAGTTAGTGAAAGCAGTAGAGTAGATTAACCATCATGCCATTAAGCATTTTTGACACTGGATTTTTTGTTGTTGTTGTTGTTTCACTTTGTAACCAAGAGTAAAGTTGAAGTTTATAAATATTTAAACCGTGTGGTGGCAATTAGTGTGTGCAGCAGATGTATCTGGCTGACTTTTTGAGGGAAATGACAGCAAACACAGACTGAATTCCTACGAGTAGAGCCAGCAGCACCTTGTCTGTTTGTTGGCATTGCAGATTTCTCACACTCCCACATTAGACTACATTAATGCACTGGCAAAACGCATGTGTAGGAATAGTCATTCTCCACGTTGCTGGTGATTACATTTACAGAACGACTTTGGTAAAGTTGCACCGCCTAGTCATGAAAACATAAAATTGCAGCAAGGAGCAATTAAAGTTATGACGTTGGTAAAAAATAGTGTGTTTTAAATTATTCAGAGTAAGTTAAAGTCGCACTCTGGGATTTCCCCTTGGATGTTCCCCTGAAGGCTCCAGGATAACCCTGCTTTTTATAAAAGGACTAATACGGGAAGTCAAAACTGATTTCATGTAGTTTATTCACTGTACTGTACTTTTTAGCTTTAGTTGATAGTCATTAAACTTCCACAACTTCTGTCATTTAAACACCTTGTTTAAAAATATATTGGTCACACACACACACACACACTCACACACACACACACACATGCACGCACGCACGCACGCACGCACGCACGCACGCACGCACACACACACACACACACACACACACA
>JARVGQ010001954.1:28008223-28018487 GCA_031762355.1 Hypsolebias martinsi | reverse complement strand
TACCTGGAGAAAACCCACACATGCATGGAGAGAACATGCAAACTCCACCCAGGAAGGTCCTTGGCCAGGATTTGAACCGGCGACCTTCTCACTGAGAGGCAGCAGCTCTGCCAACTGCACCACCTGATTCACTACAATTTAAAAAATAAAGTTGTCTCCAAGGGGCAATTATAGCTGTTACACAAATGGACACCGAGACTTGTGAGACATCTTGCAAAAATATTAATATTTACAAGAAAATATTAAAATGTTCTCAACTGTGAAAATTGCAGTCAAAAATACTGTCAGTACTTGTGATTGGCTCAGGACGTGTTGACACATAATTAAATAATTAAGTAAAATTGCTACCTATAATCCAAATAAACTTAGTTTTGACCAGTTTACGAAAATGCTGAACATATTTAAAAATGTGTAAATATTGCAGTAAAACTTCCACTGGGGAACATGGTACCCAGCATGACCTTCTTCTGTCTATGTGTTATTAAATCAGTTGTTAATAAAAACACAACATGAATTAAACAAGAGTTAACTTGTAAAAGTTGTAAAAGTGTTATTGCTTATACATAATATCAGTTTTAGGTCACATTGTCAGCATTGAGTCAGTTTGCTACTTCAAATTAATCTGCAGCCCAGCATCACTAACTTAGCAGAAACAGATGTTTGGGTTTAATGGAACATGTCATAGTTTTATTTGAAAATGTTGTTGTTGGCTTATAAAATCTGCTTATAGTAGTAGAATGCAGCATTATTTCAAGTACTTTTTGCACAATCATTAGTTGCTCCTTATTTTGGCTAAGGGACATCCTCATTCCACTTGTTCTCTTTTGTAAATGCTCTTGTCAATTAAGAGCCACATCAGCAGCAAGTTAACTTTGACCTTTACCAATAGCTGTAAATATATGATCAATATACTAAAGTATACCCTAAGGGTGTACTGACGTAAGTTTAAGAACATTTAAACTACCTCATTAGCGTCTCTTCACTTGGAAAAGTTGTAAAGGTTATCCACGGATCTACTCTCCCCCTCTCCCTTGGTCTTTGTGGTTTGTTATGATGTGTTTCAAAGTTGAGAATTTTATCAGGGAACGTTGAATCCATAGCTATCAAGGTTTCTCCAAGTAAAAGTACAGCATACTGTATGCATCACAAAAAGCCAACTTTGGGTCATCCATATGCTTCATACCCATATTGAGTATTTTTTGCCGTGAAATATTTAACATTTGAAGAAAGTGGAGGAATAAAACAGTTTAATATTGTTTGTGGAAAAAAAAACATTTTCGTATTAATCAGAAAATGAAGAGGGTGACACCTAAAAAAAAAAAAAAAAAAAGCATTTTTTTTCCCCCATGTGCAACCAGCTTCTCCTAAATGGTACATTCAAAATTGGGCTGATGCTTACTATCAGATTAAGTGCTTTTTGAAGGAATGTTTGCACCCTCCTGTTATTTTGCAGCTCATTTGGTGCAGGGAAGGCTGATAGTTTTGAAAGAGCAGGCCTGAGGGAATGCAGTGCACACGTCTGATGTCATATCTTCTTGGTCCAGCAGTTGTTCGTTTAGAGCTCTGTTGAACCGATTCTGCTCCCCATACTTACCAGACCCTCAGGCCTCACTTTGATCTTCCTTAACAACCAGGACAGCAGTTCAAGCATCTTGTTATATTTGACTGTTTAATCCATCAAATGTGTTTGTCTCAGCAATAGGCTAATGAACATCTCTATCTGGTTTTGCCACTGCCAAATGGCTGCTCCAACAGCAAGGGATCATCAAATAGTAGAAATATTAAATTAATAACTGCTTGTTTCTTCAAATTGCTTTTGTCCTTTCTTGTTAGTTTAAAGCAAATTTTCGTCACCTTGGCTTCACCTTGACAATAAATCTGTCATCACATTTAGCATGGGATTTCACTGTGTTTGGTTGTAGGCAGTGTTTAATACAATTTCAATAGAGCAAAGAATTTACACTGCTGAGTCAGCCTTTTAGGTTGTGTCCTCCCGCTTGCATGTCCAATACAATCTACTGTTTCAGCCCCCCCGTGGCTAAAATGCCAAGCCACTAAGCAAAACGTCTGAACTAATTAGGGGCTTTAGAGGAATCTGTGGAAATGCATCATATGACCACCTTTTCTGTCTTCTTTTTCTTTCTTTTTCCAGACGTACCATATTGTTGTTGTATTAGCTGGATAATATTTTAACATTTTTTTCTGTTAAATCTTAATAAGTTCCTTCCTAGTTGAACAATAGCCCTAATGTTTGCCACCAGATGTATGATTTGGTAAATATCTTAAATAAAAGTCACATAGCCCTCAAGTATAATAAGACAAATAACGTTTCAGTAGTTTTCCCATATGTAATGAATGTGGACTTAGATTTTCATCTGAAATAAAAACATTAGAAGCAAAAGTGAAGTCAAATAATTAATTTTGTTTGGACTGAAAAGTTAAACTAAATAAACTTACAATTTTGATTTCTTAGCAAGTTTACTTAACAGACTGTAGAATTTAATGTCATTAAATGTTGTTATAGGAATGTACCAACTTTCTCTGGAAAACTGTCAAACAAATTTCATTATCGTTACAGTTAAAATGGATTTGATCACTTCTCATTCTTTCCCTCTTATTTGTTCTAAAATCCCACAGAGATCTATACATTGTTCCAACTAATGGAATACACTCTTCAAGGTCTGTTTCAACTCCTGACAGACATTTTACTGGTTTCTGTTCACAGTACTGCTGCTCCCTGATGCTCCATGGATCTGATCTGTGTTTCAAAGTCATTTTTCATAGCCCATTCACTATCACTTGATATTCTTTTTTCCATATTTTAAAAGAACTTTCAATTAACTCTGGACTATTTTTATGTCTTTGGGGAAGTGGCGCTTTTGTCTCAGCAATGTCTTTTGTTACAGAAAACAAAGCTACCTGGATTCCATGTAAAGTCAAGTAGAAAGGAAGAGGATGTTTCCTCTTCATGTGGATGTATGGGTTATCACAGGGATTGCCATTTTTTGTTTTTTTCCTCTATGCTGACTGAAAAGCTTATACAGATTTGTCCATGTCATTGATGCAAAGAAAATAGAAAGTCTTGACTCTTGTGGGAAAATCTAATTTGAGCCTTTTTAAAAACTCTTTGTGTAACTAGATCGTGTTTTTTAAATTCAGGTTAAATTTAAATTTTTAAATTTCATCTAAGCAGGTTTTATGAATAAAATGTATTACCTGTTAGAAATCAAGGCAGCCAATGGCTAATTGATGTTTTGTCTTATACACAAGTGTATAAATTAATTTTCATACACATTAGTATTTACTAGATTTTCAAAAAGAAAGGGAACAACCATTCAAAAAGGGCTTCTGCTTATAGCAAAGTATGTAATAGTCAATGGTAGACAGCCTAAACAATGCTTAGAAGACTGCACAGGCAATAATGTCCATGGGGTATGACTTTGGTCTGGAACCACAGACTGTAAACAGGTTTAATTAGCCAAGAAAATTGTATTGTTACCTTATTGTTCCAGTCAACTTCCTTTGGAGTCTGTTTTTGTTGTCCAGACAAAAGAAACACGCTTAAGACAAAGATGTGGTGTCAGGTGTAACAACACTGCAGTACCCTGAGATATGCCCATCTTTAAATCCGCTTAGTATGATAAGGCATGGCCAAAGCAGATTATTTCAAAGATCGGCCTAATTAACCAGCCTAGCAATCCATTGACCTACCTCTACTTTAACTGCTAACCTATTGTTTTACCTAAAGCTGAAAATTCATTCAGCTGAATTATAATCATTTGCAAACACCTTGCAAAAAGATCTGAAGCTCTTGACCTTGACCTCTAGGGGATTTTTAAACAGTTGCTAAGTTCATGGCAAAAACCAACACAGACTTGTTCCAGTTTGTAGTATTTTACCTCACTTTATATTGTAGCTGTTTTTGTTGTGTTTTAATACAATTTCTTCTACTTTTCATTTATATGTTTTTTTAAATGATTGTCTATTGTTATTTGTGTTTTTTGTTTTAAAAACAGGTCTCTGATGTAAATGAGTCCTCGTGTATCAATGAGACTAACCTTTATAAATAAGTGTTGAATTGAAAAAAAAAATGTATATAACTGCTTGTTTAGTTAATTAATTATACCTTTGATTCTTTTTTTAAATAAAATGGTGAAAATTAAGTTTAAAATCGTATAAAATATATATTTTTAGAGGTAATAATTTAAGATAACTTATGGGCAGCACGGTGGTGCATTTGGTAGAGCTCCTGCCTCTCCTCAAAAAGGTTGCCGGTTCAAATCCTGGCCTGGGACCTTTCTGGGTGGAGTTTACATGTTATCTCCGTGCATGCGTGGGCTTTCTCCGGGTACTCCAGTTTCCCCCCACAGACCAAAAACATGCATGTTAGGCTGATTGGTAACTCTAAATTGTCCCTAGGTGTGAGTGAGAGTGCATGGTTGTTTGTCTTGTTTGTTTCTGTTTCTGCCTGTGATGGATTTGCGACCTGCCCAGCGTGTACCCCGCCTCTTGCACTGTGACTACTGGACATGGGCACCAGTAACCCCAGTGACCCAAAACGGAAGAAGCGGGTAAAGATAATGGATGGATGTAGTTTTTTCATGTTAAAGGTTTTTTTGATTAATCTTTACTAGTAGCAGACTTTTCCTGTTGGCATTTAGACCATTATTGGCTATTGTTGCCTTTTTATGTATAAAAATCACAATTAACAGCTTTCAGTGTTCATCAAGTTCCTACCATGCTTAAATTGAGGGTAAAACAATACTTGTTACAATTCATGAAATGCAGCTTCATTAAACACAACAGGGCTATGCTTTCAGTCAGTTAGTCCATCCCACTCTTGCAGGTGATATTTAAATACATTTCTTCATATACTGTATTCTACAAATGGTAACTTGTCCTCCGATCGTTTGTTCATCTTCAGAAGTTAAGGTCAGCCACAATATGGTAACTACTCCCAGTGCGTCACATTTTAAATTAAATGGTAAACACAAGAGCTACAGAAGCTCAAACTTTTCTACACAGAGATATTTACATTTGATTTATTTTTGTATGAATGTGATCATTCAGTCATCTTCTCACCTTTGCAGTTTGTATTGCAGTTTGATAAACATAACACTAGGAGCTGGGTTTCCCAGCCCACCTAGCTGTGAAGTAATGGGAACATAGAGCGTAACAAATAGTGGTGCCAGTACAGGGCTGGCTTTGCTGGGTGTGCAGGTGGTCTTCCATTCCCTTTGACAACTCCCCCATTGCTCCCCCAAAGTGGCCGTGGAGACTTAAGCAAGATTATTTTGGAGTTCAGGTTATAGACCACCTCTTTCACAACCCATTAGTCACACACCAATTTCTGTGATGGAAATTTTTTTTACTGTCCTCTCACATTTTGTAAATGTATACAGAGCCTTTCCTCTTCATACTTGAAAGGTCACAGCATGTTTTTATAATTTCTTGTCGGCAGTGATTACTTTCATCTTAACTACTGCACTGTGTCCGTGGAAAACCAATGTCATCTAGCCTTTTCCACTAAACATTATCATGTGGTCTCCATTTGACATAAATTATGAAAAAAAAAAACAAAAAAAAAACAATGCATACATGTTCCTGTTTTTAGTTTAATACATTTGCCTTATAATCTATCCATTTTGCTACTTTGGCATCTTTTTTAATTTGTTAAAAAAGAAAGAAAAAAAATCTGTATGCCTCTCTTATGATTGTCTATTGTCGCTGTTGTCATCATTCTATTTTGAAACCAGGTCTCTCTTGCAAATGAGTCCTCGAGGCTCAATGAGATTAACCTGCCTAAATAAAGGTTGAATGAAAAAATAAAGGGTTTAAACTTAAAGAAGAGTTAACAGGAAATGTTCATTTCACATTTCAAGAAATTCAAAAGGAAGATCGTTTCTTGTTGTTTTTGTTTTCAAATGCTGGTTTCACTGAGCCGATACTGTGCATTGATGGGATTTTACTGATGTGTTTGCTAATGGAAACTTATGTTATTGAGTCCTCAGAAAGAAAGAAAGAAAAACCTCAACATTTGTAAGAGATTTTACAGTTAATTATCTATATGAGCTAAAACGTGTACAAAAAAAATAAACCTATAAAGAGTTATAGAACGAGCCTGTGAGCCCCATTAGTGAATAAACTGATGAAACACTCAAATAATACCCCAGATATATTTATTAGATATTAGCTGTCTTGTATTTAGATTTGTTGAACCACTGTCAGTTTTAATTATTAAGAGTCATCATGGCTGACTGACTTGCTGCTGGAAACTTTAGTCATATTTTGCCTCGGGGGCTGTCTTCATTTACACTTGTTGGTTGCTGTTTTGGTACTTGATTTAAATTGCCAATTTACTTCAGGCTTTTTGACATGTAGACTAATTTCTATAGTCACCTAAGGGAGAGTGGGGTTGTTTAATTTTGCAATGGCCATTGAAGCACATGGTAGATTGTTGGCCTACAAGCCTTGGCCATATGGTAGCACAATGCCAAAACTATTCCTCTGGAAATTACAATTTTAAATTTAAATTATGAATTAGTTTTACTATCAAAGTTATTGTGGCAGTAACACCATCGAGTATAGTACCGTAATCAGTAGGCTTCAAATAAGCCCAGTGTGTAAGGATGTTTTAATTAGAGGTGTGGGACCTTTCCAAGTGTGGCAGCCCAGTGGTTAAATTGGTGACCTCACAGCAAGAAGGCTGCAGGTTTATATGTGGACTTTTGGACACACTTTGGGTTTTATTACCACAATGGTTAGAGCTGTTACTTCACAGCTAGAAGTTTCTCTCTTTGCACGTGTGCGATTTCTCCATGCATGTTGACTCTTATTAGTAACTCTAAATTGTCACTAGTGTTAATACTTGTCTGGCTTGTTCTCCCCATGATCATGCATGGAAAAGTGGACTATAAAAATGAATGGGTGGATTAAAAAGCATACAGAGTGTAGAAACCTGCCATTCAGCAATACCACAAACATTAGGAAGTATTTTGGTTGTTTTAAACTTCACTTTACTTTCAAGGAACAGAAGTGTTACAGCTAATGAGTCAAAAATGGCCTGTCAACTATTTTTTATCGTAACTTTTTACTATGATGATAATTAAATGATTAAACACATCGAGGTGTATTGTAATGGATTTTTAGATGCGTTGAGTCAAGGGCCGAACCCTAAATGGATTGAATCATGTATTTGGCAAAGCTTTTGCAGCTTTAGTTGTAATGTATTATTTGTATCTGTTTTTGCAAACTTGCTTCTCGTAATGTTATGTATTAAATTGATGGACAAAAAAGTATACACTTTAAGAATAGGATACAATTTTTATTGCTTGATTTACTTGGGTAATTTTGTATATGGTGGGACCTTTACAAGCTTCTTATCTTTATGATATAGAAGTTATCTGTGGAGCATACAGAAGCAAAGTGTAGATATTAATACAACTGAAACGTTTATTTATTTAACACGTATTGTCAGTGAAGAACCAAATATGAATATTTGCTTAGTTATTGTTCCGGTGTGATTTTGTTGGCTATTGTTTACATTTTGTTAAAAACATTGATTATAATATGTGGATTGTAAAAACAAGTTAAACACATCCCATTTTTGTGTTTTCTTTTTTAATACCGATCAAAGCAATAAAACAAAAAAATGAAAACATTTTAACAGCCTTGCTTTTTACCCTGTAAGACTTAAGTAACAAGTGGAATTATTTTGCTTACACTGATAATTTTCTTTTCTTTTTTTTCTATAGGTATAGAAAATATAAAACTATACTTTAAGAATTCTGATTTTGTTAAATATTCATACTCAGATCACATTTAAAAGTCAAATGTGAAAACGTTGTTGCGGTCAGATGTTTGTAGCTTTGTCACATTGAGAAACAAAGGTCACGCTGAAACGACAAGTGTTACCAGGCACACATAAAGAGGAGACACTTGTGCATCGCACTGCTGTCCCTGAATATTTTCTTAGCAGGGGACTGGTTTATAAATGTACACCAGGTAAAATGTATTAGGAGATGGTGGGGAATGTTACCTCATGGTTCACTACCATGTCAGTTTAGAGATGTCCGATGGGATTAGCTTTACTGGAGCAGAGAGGAGTGGATACAGCAGATGTACCCTTTTTCAGAAATCTACCTTTAAACCATCCTGCACATCCTAAAGTCAGATCTGTGGCCATGATGGTACGATGTGTTTACTTGGTAGTACAGTAGTGCTTGATGCATCACCAGTAGTATTTTTGACATTTTTCTGAAATATATGATTTCAGATTGGGGAGGAGGGTTTATGCCATGTTGGTCCTGCAGTGTGACCCACATGGCGGCCCACATAATTCCATGCTTGTGGGTCAGACAGTAGGGAGCCTTAATGGAATTTAGTACCTCTAGGAATGCAGATCCATTTGTTATGCCTACTATAAACACTCTTAATGTGAAACCTAATATTGAAAATAAAAACCTGTCAAACATTTTGTTAGTGTCTCGACTAGTCATGATGGGGAGTTATGAAAATCTGTTATTTCTGTGGGGAGACAAGTCAAGACCTTTGTGACTTTATTGCGTTAAATTGCATTTGTCTTAGATTCAGGCTTTGTGTTTTGTTTTGTTCTAGCAAGAGCCCTGCAATTTAACACTTGAATGCTTAGAGAAACTCCCCATCAAAAAGTAAAAACGGCACAGAGGTTTTTAGGCATTTAAAAAAACATTCAACATTCTCCCCCCACAGAGCACTTAAGCTCACATCTTTGTCATATTAGCTGGCCCCTTTAGACACAAATGCATTTTATAAAGATTAGACCTGAACTCAGTTCATCTGATATGCCAAAGCCGTATTCCCAAACATACACTGTAGAAGGTGTAACTCTTAGCTAAATGAAGCTAAATTGGAACAAAGTAAAATGGCTGGCCTTCTTCTCCATTAGCACTCAAATTAATCCACTCCTGTATTTTTCATAAATTTATGAGGCACTAGTGCTATAATAAGAAGTTTTATATTGAATATTTAATTGCCTTAATTATTTTGGGATTGCTTTTTAGTCACTTGAAGTCCATTTGTTACATTCTGCTATGAATGGTTAATGAAGAGAACAGCACTAAGGCTTCCTACAAGCTGTGATGTATGCTTGGGTTACTGTTGAGCTTTGAAAGTCAGTTGTTTTATCTATACAAAGTGTAATTATACATATACGGTACATATATATATATGTATACACATATATGAATGTGATTGCAGTAAGACGTCATTTATTTTTATTATTTTCTCCTCTACCATTAAAATCATGGATCCTAATTTTAATATTTAACGCCAACATATATTTTCTGCCTTTTAAGCAATAGTGATGATGTTTCCGTTGTTTTGGTCAACAAAAAGCCCTTATCTTTTGCTGTCAGTCAAGCCGTTGTTGAAGAAAGAGACCCTGCAAATGCAAAATGGCACCAGTGATGGATTACTCTTTCATTTGACAGGCTTTTCATCTGCTGAGAGTGTGTGTGTGCGTGTGTGCGCGTGTGTATGTGGTGGCGCTGATGGCTAGGGCTGCTCCTGAAAGCTATGTATATGTTTTGTTGACTTAAAGAATTTATTATTTGCTCATTTTCAATATTTCTTCTTGCTGAGTTAGAACACCATAGCTGATGTAGATGTAGTACAAGGATATGCTAATCTTTAAGTCTATTTGTTAGGTTTTACATTGAAAGAACTGTCAGTATACACAGAAGAAAATGTTACTCAAAATAATTTAAGACATTTTTTTGCTAGTTTGACCAACATCACTTGATATTCATTGTATTTTACTACCATCTACAATGAAAGGGGGTGATAATGTAATTTCCTTCACCTTTTTGTTCGTCTCTGTTGGCAAAATCTCTCAAAGTTAACAATTTGAAGTACAGTAGATCCTCGCTACATTGCTGTTTCTTTTTTGTGGACTCGCTCTATCGTGGTTTTTCAAAATAAGATTGGACATGACACACGATTGGCTGATTGATGGATGAACTGCACGATCTGCATGTAATTGTTATTTAAAATAAATTATTTTAAATTATTTAGCACCTGTGTGTAGCTCATGATGCAGGAGAAACTTCCTTCTGCAGCTGATCAGCTGATCTCTGCTCTGTAGTGCAGAAGAGGGTGTGGCCAAGAACGGCAGGTGGCAGAGAGCTGAAATCATGACATTCTGTGCTCTGTCAGTGTTTCAAGTTAGGAGTGTGGGAAGGGTTTAAAACGCCATACATAAAGTATATATATATATACAGTATAT
>JARVGQ010001954.1:27969353-27991936 GCA_031762355.1 Hypsolebias martinsi | reverse complement strand
GCCAAAATCGGAATCGGCAAGTCAGACTTTGTAGAAATCGGTGATCGGCCAAAAAACTGCAATCGGTGCACCCCTATATTATAATAACATTTTGAATATAAGTAGAAAAAACTTTCTTGAAAACGTGTATTGCTAAAAGAAGCGCTTTAAGATTGCATAGTGTGAAGAACAAACAAAAACAAAACAAAAAAATATAATATGAAACAACTATAAAATCACCTGCTGCTATATGATGATGTCATCCGCGTCGTGTCCGACAGTGGCGACCCTGGCTATCTTCTGGCCTGTGTTCGTATGTGGCTGGCAAATCGGAACTTAATCTTAAATATTCGGTCGCAGGTCGTGCCGTATAGCTGGCCTGCACTGTTGTAAGTGTAGTTGTAGGAGGGTTTAAGTCAGTTTTTGCAAATTTGTTGTTTGAGGTCTAACTCGGAAAGGCGAGAATTTTCAAAGTTTGAGACGCCTTTCTTGACCTTTGAACGCCAAATTGATCTTCTTAGAGCAGCCTCTTCCCACTCTTTGGTGACCAAACTACACACAAATTACGTTTGAAGATGTCCTTATAGCGAAGGTACGACCTGCCGGAGTTGCGCTTCCCACTCGAAAGCTCTGAGTAGAATACGCTCTTTGGTAGTCTGCAGTCTTCCATTCACTGGACGTGGCCACACCATCGCAGTTGTCCTCTCATCAGTAGGGCCTCCATGCTGAGTATTTGCTATATAGACTACTGTTCAAAGGCTCAAACTTCCCATTGACAGTCATTATTTGGGAAATTTAGATGCAGAGGTTACATGCATCTACTTACAACCTGAATTTAGTATTTGACAACATAGCATGTGTCAGTCACTTGACCCCAACCATAGCAACTAGAGGGCTTAAAACTATAAAATGTCTACATAGTAAAACAAGTTAATTTCTATTTAATAGCCATTAGAACATGAGTAATAGAAAATGTTTATCTAACACCGCTACCGGTGTATGAATGTGTGTATGAATGGGTGGATGTCTGGTACTGTAAAGCGCTTTGGGGCCCCTCATAGGGGCTGGAAAGCGCTATATAAGTAAGCTCCATTTACCATTTAACAGACTGCAGTGTTTCCCCTACATAACTTGCCATGGCGGGGCGCTCATCTCGTCCGTGAGTTTTCTCTGGCGGGTGAGACTGACGGACAGACAGACAGACAGAGACACGCCCTGAGCTGCGCAGCACGTATGCTGACAGATTTGGGGAGGGGGGCGGTTGGGGTGCTGTATTGCGAGCTGCTAGTTTAGCGTTACGTCAGTGCCGACAGGTGGCTGGAGCGTTGGATAGGCGGGGCGCTTGGTTTTGTTGACGGGGCAGGGCGCCCCGCCTAAATAATGGTAGGGGAAACACTGGACTATAAACGTTTAACATTATAATTGACAGCATCAGTTGACCAAAAACATGTGGCTTAATTTAGTCATCTTTTACTTTTCAGTTTAGCATTAACAAAGAATCACATGTTCACAGATTCAAGCCTTCTGACATTTCCAAACTAATCCACTTACTTTGTTCAAATAATTTTATGCTGAGCCAAGTGTTGAGTTTAGTACTGATCAAGGACACATGATCACAACTGTGTAGGTTATCACTCTGTACTGAAGTGGTATTACTCATGTCTTATAAACATGGTCTAAGGCTGATAGTTCCTACTTTTTCTTGTTTTTTATCGACTGGCCTCTGCCAGTTTCAAATTCATCTCGTTTACATTTTTAAATCCTTAGTGCTCTGGAGAGCTATGGGGATATATGAGTCCATCTGATCCAACAGGCTGGCTCATGGCTTAGATGGGCTAAGAGGCAAAGAAGGAGAGGATGGTCAGGGAGAGAGAGAAGATGAAGCCAAGGGATGGAGGAAAACAGACTGACAGAAAGACAGAATGGCTTATTAGGATCTGCCTTTTTTCACTAGACAGAGACTGAGGGTAGCTGTTGGAATAGAAGGCACAAGCATGAACACAAATTGGCTAAGGCCATTGGTGAACCTCTTTTTATTCCACATTTGCATCAACTAAAAGTATTTTTGTTTTTTTTCCTGTTTCAAGAAAAGCTGGGAGTTTTGGTTTACTTTATGAAAATAATGGAATATTTTTGGTAAAAAGATAAATCTCAAAAACACATTTCTTATAAATGGAGCTTTCTGCTTTGCACTACACACCATAAGGTACAATGTTCAGTCTCTCACTACAAATGCCAAGTTGCATAGGAGGAGCTTTTCCCAGCCTTTCGAGTTTGTTTAACCCTTCCCCATGTCAACACACAGTTTGTTCTTCTGTACCTCATACCACAATGGACTGTTTGCTCAGCATTTTACATGCTTTCTTGCTGGGTAAAATAAGAAATTGTTCCAATATACTGGTACTGTTTCTCCTTTGAGTTTCAGCTCTGACTAAAGAGAACCATTCATTGTGTGGAAAAATGTTGTAAGCTAAAACGTATGTAATAAAGTGAAAGCAGTCTAAAGCATTACCCCTCCATGTCTGTGCAGGGTACTTTTTTTTTCTAAGAGAATATTCTGGCTGACATGGCAATTCCTCAAAAGCAAATTTGCATTTAACAGATGTAGTGAGATAAGGAGCTGCTTGTAAGATTGCAATTGGACAAGCACAGACAGACCATCATCTGTGAGTGAACACTTTTATGACTTATAACCAAATGTAGAAGCCTGGCTATTTCATCTATGGCCAATTTTTAATTTCAAAAGTAAGAAGCCAAGACTTGCAGTCCAGATTACTCAATAAAATACAAAAACTAATTTTTTTGGGGGAAAAATGAACCGTCTGTCAATTTTAGTCATATGAAAACATTTATCAAAACTGTTTAAAAAGAGCGAATATTGGTAGCAGTCAAGCATCAGTTTGTCTTCCAGTAAGATGTTTTAAAAACAGAAAAGGAGTAACAGATTGGTGGAGCTTCTCTTCTATTCTTACATATTACATCCCTATACAATCCAGCCTTAGGAAGTATTGTTAGAAACAGTTACCAGAGTTGCTGCTCCTGTCATGGAGCACTGAAGCAACAGCTCCTTTCTTATGTCAACTACTGAAGGGCCCACAACAGCCAACAAACCTCACTCCCAGCTCTTTACAGTTACTAATCTGGCCTGACACCAAGCTGATTTACAATACCCTCTACTCTAAGCACAGGCTGACTAGAGGTAATCGATTTAGAACAATGGAGGCACCTGCTGAAAACCGTGAGGCCCTCAAAAAAGTACTCCGAAGTTATTACACTGAGTTTAGTTTAGCGTTTCTACTTTGTTGCCGTTTGTTGAAAATAAAAACATAGTAATCCAAAATCAAACCTGGAGATTGTGTTGAAGTAATATGCTTATTCAGTTTTCTCAGTTTTGTTGTGTTCTTGTTATGTAAATGCTTAATTTCATTCACATTTCTTCTCTGGGTGGAAAACTCCATCCAGGATATGTCCAAGGACTGAGCTCAGCCTGAGCAGCTGGCTCTGTTAGGCAAGCTATTGATCAATGGAGCAGTGTGTTTGCCAGTCTTTTTGCTAACATGCCTTCACTCTGTTTGTCTTTTACTGGTGGAGACTAGGCTTTCTGCCTATGAGGGGGTGGGGGAAGGGGAGGTGTAGTCCTTTGCGTGGCGTGAAGGGGGAGTCCATGCCTTCTGTGCTCTCTCCCTAGTCATTTTATGTCACCATCTGTCCAAAAGCAAACCATCAAGTGGTGACGTCCTAGCTTATCTTTCTTACTTTGCAGACTGAATATGTATTTTATATACATATGCATCTGCTGGTGAGAATGTATCTACGTTCATGGTGCTAGGATGATAAACAACCATAGCACAGACAGGTTCTACTACAGTGCTCAGGAATAATCGTACACCTGCTGTGGTAACACTTAATGATGGCCACTATTTAAAATTGTTACAATAATTTGTAAAAAAAAAAAAAAAAAATCTGAAAATGTCTTAATTCTAACTCACTTAAATAGTATTTAAAATCAGTGTTGCACCTCAGTACAGCTGTGGTTTTGCATAAAGGACTTCTAGCCAGATTCTCATTTGCAGTTCTGTCCATGGTTAGTCTTAACAAAAGCTAAAACTCCAAAGTGCTCAGTCAGGCGATTTGATTGGCTGCCACATAAAAAGTTAAACCACTCAACTTTACACAGCAAGATAAGCTAACAAAACAACTGACCCAGAACATAGTGCAAAATATAATCCCATGCAAAGTTAATTAGCAACAAATCCATTAATGATTGAAAGATGCAAATCCTATTTTGTTTTAAATTCCTATATATGCAAACAGAACAGCTAGTATAAAGAAAACACATTTTAATCTTGACAGTAAGTCACACATACAAAACCTGTGGGAATTTAGGTTTTTTTTTAAGAACCAGAAGAAATTATGGCCTGCTTTGTGTTTGTGAATTATATAACTCAAACATCATATTTCTAACGTTAAGGGTTTGTGAATACTCATTTAAAATCTACAAACTAATTCTATTCAATAATTTGGCTACTGAGGTTGATGCAACCTTACAGAAAGCTGCTTCATACACTTGATCAGTTCAGGTACACGCAGCAATTCTTTCATTCGATGGATGTCTGTTTTGCATTGAGCCTACTTTGATTTATTCGCAGGCCTTTTAAGGAACACTTTGCACTGCAAGCCATTTTATCCTTCTCTGCAACACACCGCCGATAATCACTCCTCAATAAATTCAAATGGAAGTGGCACTCTGTTATGTCTCTTCTAGTCTGAGTAATACATATTGGAGTAATGCACATCAGGTTACATCCCAGATTGATTTACAGCTGAAAAGATTGGTAGTCCCGCCCCCATTCCCTCTCTTAGTGAAAATTTATGGAGGTGCTGGAGTTCTGTTAAATGCTCATTCAACCACTGTAAATGTCAATTGGTGCTGTATCATAGGCGTAAAGCCAATCGTTTTTGTATTCTTCTCAGTGAGAAGTTGGTGACTGTGTCAGACATTATCAGGAGCCATCATGCGCCACAGATTACATCACGATGAATCACAGAGATTGTGTAATATATTGGAAATATCTCCATCTTTACTTAATTATCAGACTGTGCCAAATCAACTACCTGATAAGTTCAACAGAGCCATCCACACAGGCAGAAACTTTACCCGTGTGATTTATTACATGAGTGCTTTCATTGTAGGTCACATAATCAGCTCTCTACTTGGTATTGCTCAACCAAAGGAAGTGCACACATCTGTTATAGGTGTCTCTCAGTCTCTCAATCCTGCGTTCGGCAGTAAAGCGTTAACAATTAACTTTGCGGAATCAGCTTGTAAACAGAAGTGTTGTAAAACTCAATAGGTCACAGGACATTACCCTTTGTAAGGTAAAATTCAATGTGGAGCCTTGTTGCAGTCTTTTAAAAGAAGACGACATGCACCATCAAGTCTGTGGATATAGTAACAGCAAAGCTTTCAGAGTTAAAGGGAAAACTCAATTTGGTTATTTTACACTTTCATTTTACAGTCTAGAGTTCACGGGTTTGCAGTAATTCTCCTGGGATCACTGCTAAGGTGAAAAAGGAGTATGGAGCTGTGATGGTTTCTAGAGCCTTCTAGGGCATGAGAAACTAATCAACAGCCAAAACATCACTGTTGAAATTCAGCTTGTAGCTGTTTTTATAGAGCTGTTGCAGGCTTTGCAAATACAAACCTCACTGGTCCAGGTTTATCACCCCCAGAGACGCCCATGATTAGCTCTCCATGCTGCTGGTCATATATCTCAGCTGTCTCACCTCCCAGCACCCGGGATTACCCATTAAACAGAGATGGAGAAGTAGAAAGAACATGAGTAGGAGGTAGGGAAATGACAGAGAGCAGAAATGCTACCTGTAGTTAGTGTAATGGTGGTGTTTACTCAGCCTCTGGCTCTCTCTCCTCAGCTGTCTCACATTGTCTGTCTGTAGACTACCATTTGTGTATGGGTGGTCACTCCATTGCCACGCACTCTCACAAGGGTAAGAACTCGAATGACAGGCACCTGATGTGGGTAGCACATAAGCAAACAGGATAGGTGTGTGTTCGGTGTTTGTACTCCCCTCCTCACTGAGCCGACTCAAAGCTCTTCTGTCCTCAACAGTTTTTCAGTTTAGCTGCTACCTTGTTAATTACTTCACTAAATCTCTTAGTGAGCCTACAGTCGATTGTACAATTTATATAGCAGATAGTCTGTATGTCACGCTCTGTATTCCTGAGAACTCCCTAAACACTTAAGAATTGAGAGCTTCTTCCTATAGGATTAAAAGTGGATGCACTGTTAAGGGACAGGAGAGTTCATTTCAGTGACCTTGACTTCACTGTTCTAGTGTCTCTTGTGTTTAAAGAAGATAGTTACCACAACAGAATCATCTTCCCTTAATAGGATACGTGATCTTGACATATTGACAAATAGCAAGTCCAGTGCTACACTAAAAGTTGTGTTCAGCCTCTGAATCATCACCCACATCCCACATTTGTGGATTGAGTTAGAAATAAAAGTCTGGAAAATGTTGAGATGGTCTGTTCTGTAACGGAAGTTTCAAACTCTTATTGATTCAACATGTCCTCTCCTATACCATATTTGTTCAAAACATGACCTTGTTTTTGAGATGATGATGAAATTAAGAATATGAAAAAAAAGGTAACATTTTTTTACCTACAACACTTTTCATGGTTGATTCATCTTGCTTCCATAAACAGAGTATATTTAAAATAAAGGTTTTGTTCGCTTCAACCCCTCAACACAGACGTTAGTGAACAGGGCTGTAAAATAAATCTTGGTTAATTGCTGTAATTTGCAGCTCTTGAAAATGTACAGATGTCTGGTTTTCTGATGTTTCCCACATCTTATTTTAGAATACTCCTGTAAAAGGACTTAGTTTATTTCTTAAATCGTGCTGCAAATGATTCTATGAGCTTGACACACCTTTACTGAGGTAATATCTCCCTTTTCGGGGGTTGAAACTGTTTAAGCTAAACATTGACAGCGGACAGAGAAGTGTCAGTGTCTGGCTTCTCCATGCCTTATCAGCTTTTCTGGGTGCAGTCCCAGATTTAGGCTAGATCCCTTCATTACTTTTAGGTATTAGTTTTAAACCCACTCCTGTATTTTTGTAGAGCTTTGCCTCAGGTCTTTGTGTTAAATTGTTAACTTTATCTCAACCCTGAAATCTTAGGTCCTATAGAAAAAAAAAAACAGTTTCTGATCAAGATAATGCTAATTTTTTTCATATCCTTTTCCAAATCTCTCTTACTTTTAAGTGCTGCAGTTCTTGTGTATTTTCCTGGATCTTTGTCCTAATCGTAGTCAGCCCAAGGATGTATGATGCCCAAAGCATAATTTTTAATTTAGGTTCTTGCTTCCAGCTAATCCCATTGCTCCCCACCACCAACAGCATCATTACCTATTTCCTTATTTTACTTGTACTTGGTTGTTTGTGCATTATATTCCTAATGCTGCCATTATCATGCTTTACTACAGGGAAGTGATCAAATTAACTTACGGAATACATCCCATACAACAACTGTTTAACTTACTATATGAGTTTGTTAAGGAATTAATTTAGGTTTATTACCTGAAATAATGTGCTAGTTTGGTCTGCCATCTGCAGAGGTATGATTAAACAAACAATTACCATATTTTCCGCCGTACCCATTGCACCACCCTATAAGTCGCATCAGTACAAATTATGTCTAAAAAAGTGGCAAATCCATAAATATGTTGCTTCGCTGTATACATCGCATGTATTACGCATCACCGCTGAAACCTGGAAATGTGGGCTTGTGCCAAAAATCGATAGGCTGCCAAATGGCGGCTGTGGGAGTGTGCACAGGAGGTCTTTAACAATAATTTAACAAGATTAACACTTAAAAACAACTATTTGTTTGGTCAAAATTATAGTAAATGTGTGTCTGTCTAACGTTTGCTTAATAAAAGGACTTTAGTGGTCAAATCAGCTGTACTTGCTTCCTCGGTGCTCTGGGAGTGCGCAGAGGGAGGGAAAAAAAAAGGAGGAATGCTGCTCGTTTCTTTGAAATTTAACAAGAAAAGCACCTACAACAATTTGTTTGCTTGAAATTATAGCAAAGGTGTGTCTCAGTTGAACTTTTACTTAATAAATGCACTTTAGTGGTCAAATTAGCTGCATTTCGCCAAGGCGGTGCAGCTGGTTTGACTTGCTCCAAGCAGCGAGCAGAACAAAGGTGAAGGAATATGGCAAGCTGATTGTGTCATTAATAGCTAGTGAAGATTCTCAGTCATCCAGGACATGGTACATTCAAAAAGGTTCAAGACAAAAACAATAAAGTATAACGTATATTAAATAAATTCCAGTTGTTCTTGTCTTGGAATTTTTTGAATTTGACATTATAGTGACGTTTACCTATTACGTGATACAACGGCATGTCATACTGCTACTACTACTCTGCTGCCATCTAGTGACTGAAAATGGTACTATTCAAATTATTATTTTTTCCAGTCAGAATGAATGAAAACGGTCATATCTCAGCCAAAAACTGGTTTATAAATATGGGGAAAAAATCCATAAATACGTTGCTTTGACCTAAAAGTCGCAGGCATGCACAATATGCAAATAAATCACGACTAATAGGCTGAAAAATACAGTAATTTAAGATTAATTTGAAATAGTCCAAAAAGTGTTTGCCTGCTCCAAACATTTCTTGTGAACAGACTTACAAACACTGACAGTTTGTGCACTTTATTTGACCACTTTAGCTGTACAACAATTAGCTTTGGGAATCCATTTCTCAGTTTCTGGTGAAATAATCTGTTTGATCATTATAGCACTAAATGCTGCTGCTCACTTATTTCTCTATCTCACACACTCTAACCAAGCTTTTTGAGAGAAATCATTAGAAACACAGAAGGGTGAGCATCCACTCCCACAATTTCACAGGTTTTTTTTTTTTTCTCCCATCTCCCACATACTTGCAAACAGCAGACAACAATGTCTTTTTGTTTGCTGAACCATTTGCTTAGATGTTGGATCACACTGCAGCATTTCCACATTAGCACCATCCTCTTGTTTGCTCTGCCGCTACAATACAAATGTACACAGTGGCAAGACTTGTCCCAAAGTGTTTATGCACAGCTAGGAGGGACCAAGCTTCACTGGGGTAAATAAGCAGCTAAATAAATAAAAATAAGCCTCGCTCAAGGAATTTGTCTCATTGAAGTTGAAAAGCATCTGCCTCTTTCTGGCGTCTGCTGCGAAAGATATCCCTCCACCGCTAAGGGTTTGGAGCACGGCGAGTAGCCAGCTCTGTGAGCTTCACTTACTTTCTCTCCACTGACATGATCAAGAGCCGCACTGACGTACATTAAAATGAGTGTCATAACAAATTAGTCAGCCAGTAAAATTGATGTGTGTTACACTCACTTTGCTACGCTAAGTTTGGGTATTAACTGGAAATAAAAATGGGGTCTAAACGTCTTTAATTCCTGCTGCAGAGCAGGGGCGTGATCCAGTTTTTTGGCATCCTCAGCAACGTATTTATTTGTGCATTTTTTTTTCCTCCTTCTTCAGACTGTAACAGCTTAACACACCAGCAATAAACCGCTTTCCCAATAACAGTTAAAAAGGAAAGCCATTTTTTTCTTTGAGGGTTTAAATTACTTGAGCTGCTGCTGATTTCTCCGAAGTCTACGTGCAGGGTGGAGTGTATTACACTTTGATACGATCACAGCTGAAACCTTCACTGACGATAGATAATGTTGACTGTACTGCGTTTGGAAATTTCTTAGATGCAAGGTGTGCTTGGAATCACAAATTAGTTTAGCAGGCGTGAAAGCCTGGAGGCACATTCCTGTACAGTGACAGGCAGCGATGAAGAGCTGGCTGTCATCGCTACCTGTCTGCATCTTTGCCCACTGCCCAGGTGAGGTACCAGTCCAGACTCATTCACTGCATTCCTTCTCATGGTCTCACTAAGTCATGCACGTATTTGTCTTTCACCAAATGACTTGTCAAAGTAAACTAAAAAACAGATTGACATTTTGCTTCTCTAAGCCTTAAAGATTGGTTTTGTTTGTCATGTCAAACAAAGATAGTGGTTTATATGTGGCTGTAGTGTGCCTTTTTCCTGTTTCTACCAATATAGAAAGGAACCACATGAGTAATGGGCTGCTCAAGACCTCCAAGGGCTCAAGAATGTTTTTTTTTTTTTTCCACCAGATACTGGAGGCATTGTGTTCCTGACACTCTAACTTATTTAGCTGAACTGAATAGACTAAAGCTGACTGGCCACCCAACAAGCCTCAAGATATTCTGCATTGTCAACTTCTCTTTTTCCCTTTTTTGCAAATACAGAAATGAGCATTGTTCATTGCCACTCAGTGAGCTTCACTGAAAGAGCTCATAAATACACTTTAAAAATATTCCGCCAAAACCAGTGACATAGGCATGCTTGCTACGATTCTTGCTCGTTTTAGGTCTTTCGTTGTGGGATTTTCTCGACGTGATGCTTTTCATTCCATCCACGGAGTGAGATCGGTCCTCACTGTGGTGTCATTTTCTTTACAGCATTACAGTTACACATCACAGAAGGCCATTGGCAAGATAGCGTTCATTAGAATTATAGTTAGTTCAATTTACAAGAATGCAATGTTACTTTGTTTATAATGACATCAGACGTTGCTACTGGAGGCTGTAACAAACTTAAGGTCATATCTTAATCAGATGGCTGCGTTCTATCTAACAGTGAATCTAATTCTGATGTGGTTTCATTTGAAGGACAGTCTTTGTTTTGTGTCTCCTCCAATAAACCAATGCATTCTGTAAGATAGTTGGAATAATTATGGCTTATTTGCAGTACACCTGCTTTGTCTTTGTTTACCATCTGATAACGTACCCTCCCAGTCCCCCCGTTTACTGTGTTGCATGTTATAGTTTTATTAATATGGCCTTGTTGTAATTCTATGAGATCATGGCTATTTGTGTGATTTGAAACCATCTGGAATGGCACAGTTTCAATTTCCTAATGGGAAACATTAAGTGGGCTGTGGTCCTTTGGGACTTGTGTTTAGGAGGTCCTCTGGGTTTTTAACCAGTCCCACTGTGAGCGGCCGACTGAGTCGTTTCATTCGGCGTCCTGACCTCCCTTTGGTTCTTGTTTTATTCCTTAATAATTTCCTTCTGTTGAACAACACACAATTTCTTTTGTTTTCTTCTGCTGCTGATTTAATCTGTGTTACATTCACTTCACTTTCACTGTCGTCTGCTCCGAGCAGGATTTGTTTTGGGTATTAGATGCGTCGTTGATCGTGAACAAAGATCTCCACTGTTGTGTGCTGCTGCTGCTGCTGTTGCTGTTTTTTTTTTTTTTTTTAAAGCAAGTACACTTAAAATCGGCCTTGTTTGGTTCTGCTTTGTGACTTGTTCTTGATATTTCTGCATAACTGTGTTTTGCTGCTGATTCAAATGTATGCAAATAAAAAGCCGAGTTTGAATACTAATGTTTGTGTGCCCCGTTCTGCGTGTTTTTGCTCTCCCAGGTGTTAGTCTTTGATCCTGTCGGAGTGGGACACGTCTAGCAGGGGACTGAGGAGGGAGCAGTGCCAACTCGGAACATGGTGCCTAACATTCACCTGGCAGGGCCCCTCCTGCCCAGAGGGGCGTCGCTCTTCCTGCTTCTACTCAGCTCAGTGGTGATCTCCTCTCTGGCAGACAGTAAGTAACCCCGTTCACCTGTACTGCTGTGCAATAGTTTACTTTAAAATGTAAAAACGCGCCACTGCAGATTTTAGCATCGCATTCAGTGATCAGCTGCCTCCTATATAAGGAGATTATATAAGGAGATGTAATTGTTGCAAATTAACTTGATATAAATTTGTTTTCCCACTTCATTTAAACTACAATTCAGATTCCATTTTGTATCTGTAATGGATTACAACTAATAGACATCTGTGTCAAAATCATGCCCCGCGTTTGGCACAAACTTTAGTGTCTGAGCTAAAAATAAGCGTACAGTGCAGATCTGACAGCCTGTGTGCTTCGTTGTCTTTGTGAATGACACTTTGGGCTGAAAAAAGACAATCTGAAAGATGTGTCTTTGTTGCTGGACCTTAGGGTCTCTGGGGCTGCCAAGAGGCACTCCCCCATCAAAGACGAGGTCAGGAACAGAATTAATTCAACACATGACCTCACCTATAGTTCTGTCATTGGGTCACTGTAATTCAATTATGCCCTGAACGCCCCCCCCCCCACTTACCAGTCTGACCACAGCAAGAGCTCTGTCTTTTCAAACATGCATCAAAAGAGGATTTGTTTTTCTCTAACCTTTGCCTTTCTGTCTATAAGGCCTGTGTTCTTATGGTGTGTTGTCTTTTGTGCAGTATCACTGTAAACTTGACCTTGTAGAAAACTATTTGCCATCCTGTCCTTTCTCGTGGTGTGTTCACTGCCTTTTTTCCTGCGTGGAATTTGATCAGACAAAATCAAAGATTGACTGAAGTTGTTAAGTTGATTTTTGATAATAGTTCTGTTTTACACACAAAGGGCTACAGAGGTATTTTTGAAATAAAACTTGCTTTTGCCATCCAGCCGTAGTTGCTAATAAATATTAAACTCGGACAAATAAAATTAATAGAGAATTGATGGTTTAAAAGCAAATGATATAGTACTTGTTTGACCACGTAAAAAAAAAAAAAATAGGGGTGCACCGATTGCAGTTTTCTGGTCGATCACGATCTCTAAAAAACCTGACCTGCCGATTCTGATTTTGGCCGATACTGATTTTGTTTACATAAGCGACGCTGTCAGGTGTTATAAGGTCGTAATGCACCTTCAATTTTCCAATCTTATTTTATTAAAAAACAACAACTGAACAATAGCCTAGAAACAACACAAAATTGTTTTAACTGGCCATGAGGTTCTGAAATATAAATAAAGTTGAGACAGTTGTTGTTAAAACAAAAACAAATCGGTTTCTCATGTACGTATCGGCCTATCTCCCAAAATTAAGGAAATTGGGGCCGATAAATCGGCCGGCTGATTTATTGTTGCACCCCTAAAAAAATCTATATCATGACTCGCTTTTTAAGTTTCTCATCTTTTCTCTCATTTTATGTAGCAGTCCTGTTTGTTTTCTTGCACACACACACACACGCACCAAAAAAAAAAAACTGATTACCGTACTGTGGTATGCAGTTTTATAAAACTATAAAGAATGTGCTCACGTTGTGATCACTGGAGGTGCACAGATATTTGAAAACGTTTAATCTGTCAGATGTTCAGAGCAGCTCAGCGTTGGTTATTAAAATGTACTGCTTTTTGCGCTGTCTTTAATCTATGTAGCGCAGATAGCTACATGCAAAAGTGAACAACAAGCAAAACATGTTGGATGGCAAGTCATTTGAATTCCTTGATTGTTTGGTTATTTATATATATTTTCCATTTTATAATAATGTATCTCCCTGACATGTATTTGGTGTTCTACCTAGCAGCCCAGAGGTTTTTAAAGATGCACACACATCCTGCTGCTGTTTTTCCTCTTCTGTGAGAGTTAGGCTGCTCTGGTCTTTAATTTCACTGATCGTATCGTGCGCAGATTAAAAAATCAACGTCACTCGTTTTAATTAACTGACAAGTATACTCTGATGCCACAAGTCACAACAAGATTGTTTTACTGAAACTACACCCAAACTTTTGTGCTTAAATATGGGTGCAGAAAAGAAAAAAAAGCAAAGTTTCAACATAATGAAACTGAGGGGGGAAAAAGGCATGTGGTATGGGATTTATCTGTGTGTAATGTAAGCACACACAGAAAGAGAACTGCTATTATCCACCCTGTAAAGCAAAAAAGGCATAGAATTAAAATAAGACAGCTGGGGGGTCAAAAATAACACCTACCACTAATGGCAGGGTTGCGTGTGTTTGGTGTCTTTAATTTGTACGCAGCTTAGTTATGTGAGCTTGATATTTCTGGTTTGGATCTGCTGTATTACAGGGCAGACACCAGACAAATATTATGGCCAGGGTGCCTGGCAAGTTGCTAATTATATGGCCTCAGTTTGGTGACCCCCCCCTTCAAAAAGTTAAGCAGGCAAAGAAACCACAGGTAGAAAACATGCATTTATGTGAGAACCCTATGTTGTGTTTGCCTGCACGGGGCTGTAGCCTTTCAAAGTTTTCTTGTTGTACTTCTTGTTCATTGCAACGTTTAACATTTAACGGGACAAATGACTAGAAGAAGCTGTCTGCGAAAAACTATCAATGTTATGGCTTTGTGGATCATTCATCTTATATCGTCATTGAGTAGACAAACAATGCAATGTGATTAGGCTGAGTGCTGATCACAGACGTCACATTGATCCCCAGGGAGCTCAGCTTAATCAAGTGGGCCTCCGCACAGCTTTCTCAAACACAATAGGCCCTGCAGCGCACAAGGTCAGCCTCAAAGTCACACATAGGCAGCACTTAAATGTAATGGTTATCTTTCTCTGGTGCTGTCACTCTGAGTTATTTCATTGGCTTTAATAAGCTTTTGATGTATGTGTTTCATCCGGTTCTTCTCATGTTATAATATAAGATAGTTTCCTGTGTGGTGCTGCAAGACCACCAAGACCTTCATTGGGTCCCACCAGTAGCAGGACTAAACAGGCACAATGTTTAACTCAACAAGTTTAAAGTACTATTTTTTTTTTTTACATCTCATCATTAAGCCATGCAGTAGATTGTATTGTCGTATTTGTGATTTTTATACCACAGCAGAGTAACTGCAGTTTTTTATTCCTTAAGACCATTTCTTGCCATAGTTTATTTTTTTTAATCATGCAACGACGAGACTATAAACAAATGTCTCCTGGGGCCTTGCGCTAATTATATGTTTGTACTTTTAATTTCACACTGAAAATTCCTCATATAACTTCTTCTTGTTTTTATTAGAAAAACCAGAATCCTCCCAAAGCCTTTAAATCTACATGACCTTCTTTGTGATGCTTGTACCTTTGAGTTAACCTCTGTAGACTGATTTAGCAGTTCCTTAAGCTCCAACAATGGAATGATGCGCTGGAAATGCCAAAGTGGTTTAGGAGATGGGTGACCAGATGGGGGCTGGTAAGGGCCTGGAAATTGGATTATATTTTTAAGTGTCCATATGGTCACCCATTTCAAACACTGTCAGGGACGAAGAATTGATACTTCTTTAATTAAAAGTAACCAGATCCACCTTGGAGAGGCTCTCGGAGAGTAATGCAGTTATCACACACAGCTGCAGTCCACCAACATCATACAGTCAGCCTCACTGAAAGCACACACAAGGTGGAGGGAGATGTAAACAACAGAAAATGTACTCTGAGAGGAAGCAAGCCGTGCAAAAGTAATATAATGTGGAAACGGTGTCAGCAAAGATGAAGTGTGAGAGAATTGGAGGTTGAAGAGATTTGATGGGAAGTTGTTTTCATAAGCCACTGCAGCAATGTCAGAATTCAGGGAGGAAAGTGTCATCGGAGGTTAATGGTGTGAGATTAATAGTTTAATTAGTGAGCTCAATTGCAGGGCTGGAGGCAGTCACCCAAACTCTCCAGTGTGTCCCGGCCTCGGCTGTGGCACAGGATGACAGGAACCATCAGTGTCACTCCAGAAAAGGGCAGATGAAGAGAGACATTTCATTTCTGCGTTCATAATCTTTTCTTTACTGACAGAAGTAACACTACTTCCTTTACTGTCACTCTTGACTTTTTATACATTCACACTTAATTCTAGTCTGTTCTGAGTATCAGTTATTCACAAATCCAGATTTAATTTATCAGCTATTCTGATGCTTTTCAATTACTGACGCAATAATGATTGTACTGAAGACTTTATTTAAATCTAATCTTTTACCGTTGCTTTATGCTATTTAAGCTTCTTCTATGGTGCATTTATTATTTTAATGTACTCAGTGGACATGGAGCAGAAGAAGACATTGCTAATGTTAATTATATATGTGCAAAACATAAAAAGTCAAATTTGCTTTTCAAAAATTCAAAATCATAAAGGAGCAAACAAAATGCACATTACCGAGTCAGAATCTCTTTGTTGTGACACGTGTTTTAAGCCATTAAATAATTTAATTTCCTCCTTCGTTTTGGTAAGTGGAAGGTTGAATTACTTAAGACCTCTGGGTTTTGTGGGTGAGGAGATGGGAACAATGGTATCTGAAGGAAGTCTAATTAAAATGAGTTCAATCAATGAGGCTGGTGGGGTTTACGGGGCACTGTGTGGTGATGGATGATGGGCTATCCCCAAAATGGGATTTCAGAAAAAGCTTGTTGACATTTTCAACATCTGAGACCCCAGTCAAGAACATCCTGGGATTACTTAACACACTTAACATTTCACCCACTTTGTCTATTAATGTCAGTGTCCAGGCCAAAGCATCGTACAAGGTGCCTGAAACTCTTCACATAATAGTTGGGTTTTAAGTGGCAAACATAGCAAAACATTAGACCTCATTATATATTCTAAGTGCATACAAAATGTTCTTTTCCCACTTTTGCATTGTGTTTTGCAAGCAAGCGTCCCCAGGTTGACACCCACACCTGCCTTCAAACAGTCAGACGTCCTTCTTAGCGTCAAAATAGAAAAACGCTCAGTTTCATGACAGCACAAATGAGCAAATATCACCAAGTGAGCCTGCCGCACATCTGAGGTGATGTTGCCTCGGGGTGGTGTAAATGAGCTGTGCAGTTCATACAACACATTAGCATGCCTGTCTCATAGGTCAGGGCTGCATGCATTTAGAGGTTGTTAATGGAAGAAAGAAGATGATGTTTGCATCATCTACAACGTGTGACAGACTATACATTAGGAGTTTCCGGTAGTATGTTTTAACCTGGGAAATGCGCTTTTGTTGTGCCTAATTTATTGGAAAATGTATATGTATACATACATAGTGGCAAAAATAATTTCAACCCATGAAGGCGAAAAAAAAATAGTTATTGTCTGCTTTTATCTAACATCTGCTAAAAATTCCATAAGGAAACAAGTGGGTTGAAAGGATTCAGACAGTGAGTCATCTTTGACTAGATCCAGGTTGGGGCGCCACTTTAAATACCACAGGTAACGCAACACCTCAAACTCCCAGTTGCGTGTTACCAGCAACATTTCTCACTGTACAGTACATAATAGTGCTTATTCTTGCACATTAAAAAAATATTGCTTTAAATGTTCATTCAAGAATTTATATCATTTTTTTCTCAAATGTCATGCAGCATGTTGACTGACAAATCAAAAAGCAAGAAAGCAGACTTGAGAGATGCCTCCCTTGTTCATAATCAGTTTGAGAAGATGAAAGCCATTACAGTAATGTTGTTCACACTGGAAAGAGATGAGTGAAGGGTAATTGCACTCAGACTTCTTTTTCTTCTCCTCTGTCTTGAATAATTCAGGCAGAGCTGGAAGGCCTGATAGAAAGTCTGTCTTCGTCATCCACAGGGGTATTGAAAGTTTTTCTTTTCTTTCCTCTAGGTTTAAACCATTTTAAGTATAGTCTCTCTGTAATGATAAATCACATTACTCGTGCAACTTTACTTTAGTTATAACACTTATAAAGCTACATCATCTTTTGCCTCTAAACTGTCATTCAAAATAAAAAAAAATAATAAAAAACTGGGTGTCTTATTATTATTGGATGTGAAAATTGTAGAGTGGAACTGAGGCATCTAGCAACAGCCTAAAAATGCAAATGTTCTGTTTCAATCATGGAGCTTCTCGAAGGAAGTGATTATTCATGGCATCAAAGAAACTGTCCATATCTCTTCACTTACTCTGTGTGTTTTATAGTTCATAGAGGAAAGAGGGGAAAATCTTACAAGAGGTACAATGAATAATTACCATACTTGCAGCTGTACACGTCGCACCGCCGTATAAGCCACATCAGTCCAAATATGTCTAATAAAGTGGAAAAAATAATAATAAATGAGTCGCTTTGCCATAAAAGTTGCATCTATTATTCATCACCGCTGACACATCGCATTTATGCATCACCGTTTGCCACCCGGAAACGTGGGCCGGTTTGTGCCAAAAATTAGGGGTGCACCAAATACAGTTTTTTGGCCGATCACTGATTTCTTAAAAGTATGACCTGCCAATTCCGATTTTGGCTGATACCAATTTTGTTTTATAAGCAACTGTCAGGTGTTCATGTAACTAGTTTGCTGTGGCAACCCCTGACGAAGGGTGAAGCCGAAAGAAGAAGAAAAAAAAAACTGTCAGGTGTTATAAGGTCACAATGCACCTCCAATTTTCCAATATTATTTTATTGAAAAACATACCCTTGAACAATATCTTAGAAACACTACAAACTTGTTGTAAGTGGCCATGAGATAGTGCCCTGAAATATAAATGAAGTTCAGTCAATTGTTGTTAAAACTTTAAAAAAAATCTGTAAAATCGGTTTCTCATGCAAGTATTGGACGATTTCTGATTTCCCAAAATTAAGTCAATCAGGGCCAATAAGTCAGGTCCACCCCCTACCAAAAATACATTGGCTGCCAAATAGCAGTCGCAGGAACATGCACAGCAGGACTTTAGCAAGAATTTAACAAGATTAACACTTAAAAACAATTATTTGTTTGCTCGAAATTATAGCAGTGATATGTCTCAGTTGAACTTTTCCTTAATAAATGCACTTTGACTGTCAAATTAGCTGCATTTTAAAAATCAGTTTTGCAGAAGCCGGAATCAGAGGGAGGACTCGCTGTGCATTTCTTCAAAATTTAGCAAGATAACTGCCTAAAAGCAATTATTTGTTTACTCAGCATTATAGTAAATGTGTGTCTCAGTTGAACTGTTCTTTTTAAAATGCACTTTAATGGTCAAATCAGCTGCATTTTGCAATGCCATCTTGACGAAATGCAGCTGATTTGATATTTGCTCCAGGAATTCCAGAGTGAGACAAAGGTGGCTTGGTATGGCAAGCCAAGTGTCTAATTAATAGCCACTTTTACCTATTAATGACACTTGCCTTGCCAGATTGGTCAAGGGCCCTCTAATGTCTGAAAATGGTAGTGTTCAATATTTTCCATTTCAGAATGAATGAAATCGTCAGCTCTCAGCCAAAAATTGGGTTATAAATATGGGGGGAAAGACGTATATTAGTCGCTTCAGTGTATAAGTTGCAGGACTTGCAAATTTATGCAAAAAGGTGTGACTTATACAGCAAAAAATATGGTAAATACTAATCAGCTGATTTACAAGCTTGTTTGGACTACATTTTCAGGTTCAGACTTCTCACATTTGAGGATCTGATGGATGTCTTGCCCTAAGAAGAAAATATTTACCTTCTGTTATACTAAATGCTAAATTGGACTATGGACTACAAGAACCATTTTTCACAAAAGCCTTACATTTAGGAGTGAATCAAAAAATAATGCTAATATGAAACATCATTACTTAATGTACTAAATAACCCAGCAGGAAGACTGTTTTAAGGAATTATTGAACTCCTGCTTTTTAGTTGATGCAATTGTTGAACTTTTGAGTTTTAATGCTAAATAATAATCTAAAGTACAGGGACTAAAAGCAGAGGTTGTGTTAACAGCACTTGGCATTTAGTCTTGTACTGTAAATAGTTGTGTAACTTCCAACAACAAATAACCCAATGTTCCTTCAAATTCAGCCATAAAACAGAAGAGTAGATAGCAAACGTGATGTTTATTGGTTCAAACAAACAGCCTGAAGTGCAGTTGACTTTATCGGGGTAAATAACTTGCAGGGAAGGCAGCTTTATATGGAATTAATTGCAAACAAGTTGCCTGCTAATGGCCTGAAAAGGCCTTAATGGAAGTGTTCTATTAAAACAAGCCGTGCTGATGCCATCAGACAAATTTCCACTAAGTGTTGCCTCATGAAAATGATAACTTGCTGATCCATTATTAATAAGAATTAATGGTTTTCTTTCTGCTGTGTGTATATCGATCGCTGATACTCTACCCTACAGAGTAGCTCTCACCGGGCGCCCTGGCAGGCTTGGGAATACACTAATTGTTAGCCACATAAGAGCCATTTACGCTACTCTCCCTGCTGTCGCTGCATTGCAAGGCTTGCTCTGAGGCTTCCCGCAAGATGAAAAAGAAAACATTCCCTTTAACATTTTGCATATGTTTCAGAAAAATTATATATAAATTCACAAGAAAACCGTTGCCTGTTTTATTTTGCCAGCATAATGTTCTCTGCTTTTGCCATTATTTTACACATTTCTTATGTTGTGTTTTAATTTGCTGATAACACATCCTAAGGCTTGGAGATTTATCAAGTGAAAAAGTAGCACATCTGTAGCTCACCGCACCCTTCATTTATTTCAAGCCCCCAGACCTCACAAATACTGCTACAGGCTTAAGGTTAACTGACAGAAGCTGTTTAATCCCCCCACACACAGAGAAGTCAGCACTCTTCAGTCCCTCCTAAAACCAAGTTCTGAGGAGACTCATCAGCCTGAACATAGTGTCAAATATAAATTGCACATTGAAATTGTGCAAAATGTGTATTTTTGCTCATGTATGCCACTAAATGTCTATGCTGTAGCATAGCAGCTAAATGGTATGACTTGATTCTAATACAAACAAGGAAAAGGTGCATTAGGCTTTTGCTCATAAGGCAATAAAAATGGTTTAAAGTAATTTCCATAATACAGCTATGATTTCGAAAGATATTTTAACATGCAAATCAGGATGAGTGGCACTACACAGAAACACTTAATAATTCTACAAAATAAGAGATTTTCATTTTTTACTGAATGTGTTTTTCCCCTCTTAATCATTCATGTAATTAATTCATTCGTTATAACATGAAAGGCTTTTTGCACTTGTTAAAGCAAATTGTTTGGTCCCACCATCGACTATGCCTCTTTTGTGCACTGTTTGAACAGATATTGCAGTTTTATATGTGTTGCATTATTTGGTGACCAAAATCAGTAATAAAACATTATGCATCGAAAGATACATTTGTCCGCTTTGATTTTGACTTTGGCTAATTTACTGTTTTATTTTTAGTAATTAGATTGTAATTAGATTGTAATTTTGGCTAAAGTTGAATTAAAATGAAGCAATCATGGACAGTAGTTCTAAAGATGCTGCAACTTACTACCAGATATATTCTGGAGAAATGTTCAGCTCTTTCTACACATTGGCAGATAAATAAGAATGCATGTTAAAGTTCTGACAAAATAAGGAGTTTTGGATGTGATGCTTGAAAGCATAGAAAGAGTGCAGCTCTGAGCTTGCAGTCATGGCTGAGAGGAAAATTTGCATAGGTAGGCTTGTGTTTTCCACCTTGTCCCTTTCATTGTTTTCATGCGACAACTGCCTGACAGCCAGAAAAATGAGGTGCAAGCTAGAGAAGAGAAAAAAAAAAAGGATGAGACTGGATTTTGTCTTTCTTAGAAAAGAACTGACAAACCCACCAGTTTTGATATCCTCAGCCACCTGCAGTGGCACAGTGATGGAGGAAAGCAAACGCTCCTCGTCCAGAAATAAGTGCTTCTGGCGTTTCAATGGAGTGTGTTAGGACCACTATTAACCCCATCTGTAAGTCAGGGGTTTAGGGTCACGAGAGTGCTTCTTGAAATCTTGGGATTGAATTTGAGATTTGGATTAACAATGAACAGCTTCAAATTTGCCATACGTTGGCCTTTTAGACACAGGTCAGCTATAGAGGCATGTCTGAGAGGATTAATGCAGGAAAACCTCACTGAGGCCAGTTGACCCACATCTAAAATCCTCACAAGTTTTAAGATTCTGAGGCTCCTGAATTAAATGTTTTTGTTGTGATTTGCCATCCGTTAGCATGAAGCATGTGCAGAAGGCTTTTTTTTTTTTTTTTTATGCTGTCTGAGCCTTCATTGGGGTATCAAAGTAGAAAGATGGCAATCCCAAGAAAACTGCTATGGACAGATGTCTGTGGCAACTCTTGGAAGTCAGATTGGTGATAATCAAGTCTTGAAGATTCCACCCCACCATCCATGCGCGCACTGATGCATGCTCGGGCATACATTCCTCATGCTTATCTGGATTTAATCTTGAATATAGCTCTCCCACTGCCACCTGCATGTGTCAGTCACATTTGGCTGCTATAGAAAAGGATTTATGGCTGTGCCAGAGCCGTCTAAATCTTATCCTCGGGACAAAAATATCATTAGATTTCCAGGTGGTTGAAAAGACTATCAGATGGATGGATGAACGAATGAATAGATGGATGGATGGATGGATGAAAAGATAGGACCAAATTGTCTTGAACCTATTGAGCTTATATGACCACTATTTGAACGTCACGTTTTGTGAACATTTTGATATAATTTATTTTTTACATAGTGAATAACATTTGTTTTCCATTTTGTGCATACAATGCAGTTTATGTTTGTGTTTGTTTATTTTATTTGTTCATTAAAAAAAATAGAATACCAAGCAATATCATAAATGATAACATACAAAATATAAAAAAATGAAAGGAAGCAGAAACAAGAAAAAATATTTTATGTCTGCCCCTTTTTTTCAAACAATCAGGTCAAACTAAATCTTCCAGTAACAGAACAAAATGGATAACTCTTTCTAATTTTCTAACTCTAATACAATACA
>JARVGQ010001954.1:27955642-27966188 GCA_031762355.1 Hypsolebias martinsi | reverse complement strand
CAGCAGCAACATGAAACAGATCAGCAACAACATGAAACAGATCAGCAGCAACATGAAACAGATCAGCAGCAACATGATATGATTGATTTTTTTTTTTCACAGTTTGTGTGTTGCCATCACTGTATGCTCCCAGACAATGATGAAATTAGTTCTCTGCATTTAACCCATTGCACCTAGGATACACCCAGGTGGAGCAGTGGGTAGCTATGTAAGCGCCCTGGGAGCAATTAGGATTTGGGTGTCTTGCTCAGAGACACCACGGCATGCATGAATGGCTGGGGATCAAACATGGGACTTTTGGGTCTCAGATTGGCTGCCCTGCCTCTACCCCATCTCGTGCTAGTATCACTCAGCTCCCTGTGAATATCAAGTGGCCATCAGGGCACTAACGATCGCTCATTAGACTGTTGTTCCTTCTTTGTCATTGAACAACTAGTATTGGCTGTCACCATCAAACTTGTTGATTCACTATGTGAAAGCGCTATTTATAAGACAGAGTTTAGTGCAGCTCGTCAGACTGTTGAAGTCTTTTGGATGAAAGACATAACATTTCAACAAGAAGAATCTGTCCAGAGGACCTGACTTTACTTTTTAGAATTTTCTACCTGGTTTATTGAGCATGCATCAGGACGTGTATACCAGAGCTATTCAGCAAAACTGCTCAGGGGCCACAGTTTCTGAAAGCTAACAACTCAGGGGCCGGACATTCAGCGATTGAAGTCACTATGTAAATAAACCAAGTATTACAATGATCTGTTACCTTTTAAATGTGTTTGTTTTATTTCACTGGATCATAAATGCAATAAACAGAACCCAAAACACAGAAACCCCTTCCCCCCTCAAAAAAATAAAATAAATAATAATAATAAAAAAAATACATTTTTTCATTGGTGGGCCAGACTGAAGTCGCCCCCGGGCTGCCAGTTGAATAGCCCTGATGTACTGTATATACATTGTCAGATTATAAGTGAACACAAATACATGATATAAATATGACGCGTACCTTAATGCCACTTTATTTAACCTCTCTTTAGGACATAGATCCATGTGAGAACACAGATGTCCACATCAGACAGTTCGGACTTTGTGCAACAATTACCCATCTGGCTTTCAAGTTTAAACTGTAAAAAATAATTTAAGGCAAAAACTGATACTGTATTGTCAAATCTAGATCAGTTTTTGTTGTATCTTGCAATCAAGTAATATGTTTGGGAAAGGAAAAGAGGCCACTAAAAATAACATTTCTGGCCTTTTGCTTTGCTGCGGCTCTCACAGGTGATTGAATTTGATGATGGCTCGGGCTCTGTACTGCGGATCCAGCCACTGCGCGCCCCCAGAGACGAAGCCATTTACGAGTGCACAGCCACTAACAGTGCTGGCGAGATCAACACCAGTGCCAAGCTTACAGTGCTGGAAGGTAAGATAAGCCCTTTTTTTCCTTTCACTTTCTTTTTTTTTCCTCCTAAACTCTTCCCCTTCTCCTAGCTGCTAGTCGTTCTTGAAGCTTTCATCCCTATATGTCCAAAAGCAAATATCAGTATTAGCCTTAATAATTCATACACAAACATTTACTAAATCCGTGGATTCCTGGTATTGGCAGTGTCATGGAGGAGCAGATATACTGTATACTAATGTGAATTCCACAAGGTGAAAAAGAAAAAAAAGAAAATGCAAGGAATTTTTTTTTTTTTTTTTTTTCTCTCTAATGCAGAGCTCATTCCTTTAGCTAATAAGCAACATGGACTGTTTTCTAAAATGATTACCATTTTAAATATAACTCTTTTTATACCTTTGTTTAAATCTTCTCCCAAGACAAAGCAACGTTACAGCCAATATGCAAAAAAGGGCATTCATGAATCAGACATTCCCTCCCTGTCATCTGAACTTTAGAAAAAAAAAAAAGTTCATATATGTAGATGTGCATCTATTCTCAGTGGTGTTTGATTATTTTCCAATTGTAGGAGCATTCTTTCTTCTTCCGTTGATTGTAATTTTGTCATGTGGATGCTACACAGGAATTATTTTGTTAGAAAAATAAAGCAAAGATCTCCAGAGTTAGCCAGAGGGGGGAGAATGGCTGTCCGTTGCCATTACGCTGTCATTAAAGCAGATCTCTCATTCAAAAACATATTTTCCATCCTCTTTTTAATCCCATCTTTCTACACCCACCCATACATATTCTTCTCCTTTTGTCCACACTGATTTGATATGTTGGCTTGGCTAATCTTCCCAAAGGAACGGTTTTCAGTGTGAATAAAAGTTGTTTTTTATTTACCCCTTCTTGTTCATGAAGAATGATGCAGGCCACAAAGACAAACAGCATTAACATGACCTCAAGCTTTTCTGAATGTGATGAAATTAATCACAGCTTTAGCATTTGAGGGCCAGATAGGACACTGAGGCCGGATTCCTTCAGTTACTGAAATGTGGACTGACACCCTTAATCGTCTCATTAATAGAAAGATTAGTCTCAAATTGCCTTTTCTTTCATCATGTATTAACTAAACTATATACTAAAAGACACTTTGTTCATTCATTCATTCCTTTATTTATACAGGTTAGTCTCACTGAGCCACTAGGACTCATTTACAAGAGACCTGTTTTACTTCATATACCGTACTTGCCACCGTAAACGTCACACCGCCGTATAAGTCTCATCAGTCCAAATATGTCTAATGAAGTGGTAAAAAACAAAAATATGTCACTTCGCCATATAAGTCGCATCTATTATGCATCACCGCTGACACGTCGCGTCACCGCTGACAACCCGTAAATGTGGACTGGTGTTCCAAAAATCGAGTGGCTGCCAAATGGCATCCGAGCGAGTATGCACGGGAGGACTATAACAAGAATTTAACAAGATTAACACTTAAAAACAATTATTTGTTTGCTCAAAATTATAGCAAGGATGTGTCTCAGTTGAACTTATCCTTAATAAATGCATTTTAATAGTCAAATCAGCTGCATTTCACCTGGACGGCGTGGCGAAATGCAGCGGATTTGTTTGCTCCAAAAGTTCCGGAGCAAGAAGAAGGTGACTTTTGTATGGCAAGCCAAGTCTGTCATTAATAGCCACTTTTACCTATTAATGAGAAACATGGTTTGCCATATTACTCGAGGGCTCCTTAGTTTCTGAAAACAGGAGTGTTCAATATTTTCCATGTCAGAATGAATGAAATCATCAGATCTCATCCAAAAATTGGATTATAAATATGGGAAAAATAAACAAATACATTGCTTCGCTGTATAAGTCACAGGCATGCTATTTTATGCAATAAATACTGTATGTCTTTTGTCTATAAGACATGACTTGTGCAAACATCGCTGTGACAAGGTATTCTCCCCCTCATATAATTTTTTCTGTTTTTGCTTGTTACACTTGTGCTTTTCAGATCATCAAACAAAAGTTAATGTCAGACTAAGATAACAGGAGTCAATACAAAATGCTGTTTTCTATGATTTCCTTCATTAGTGGCATAAAAAGCTATCCAAACCATCCTGGCTCTATATGTGAAAAACTAATTGTTTGGGTGTGGCTTGTAAAACTGAACTCAGCTTTTCAAAATATGCAGTTAGTCACAGTTAATTCATGATCTAACAACACATAGGGCAAGGTTGGTTTGGAGAGTACCCCCTAATAAATAAAATAATTAAAAAACCTAATGATGTGCTTATTCAGGTTATCTTTGTGTGATATTAAAATTTGCCTGCTGATTTGTATTTTTCTTAAATGTTTAAAATGTCCCTTTATGCACCAAACTAAAGGCTGTATTCAACTTTTAGTTCCATGCTGACATTGTAAACTGAGTAGAGGGGTTCACAGAGTTGATGCTGAATATCATCACCTGAGTGCTTTTCAGCTCTTTGTTTTGGTTGCACGGACCAAAACAATGTAGGCCCATAAAACCTGCAGACAGCTGTTCTCAGCTTACAAACTCAGGCAAGTTCCTTCTCCGTTACCTGCCTAAAGCAAAGTGGCAGACAGCCAAAATAAACCAGTGAAGTTGATGTCTTTGTCAAAGCTTTGGAAAGGTGCATCAAGAAAAAACATTTATGTCAAAATGTAGACTCCAGTAGGACATCTCCAATGTGTTTCTATGTGCTGGGAATATGCAATGTCTACCAGAGCAAGTAAACTTATCAAATATTGCAAGGAAAAGCTTCAGGCTGTGATGTTCTAGAGAATTTATATGAAGCTTTCAGGCATGTTATCTGAACCAGTGACTTCATCTGTGTGGCCTCAAATTACAACAATACCAAAAACCTTGAGCTCTTGTTGATGGCATTACTTGAGAGGTAATAGATCTGCTCTGTTCTGACCCCAAGACACAGACCACCCTTCAAAACATGCTCAAACCTGCCTCCGTTCTCAGCAGCAAACCTCTCAGAGATCTAAACACAAACTTTGTGCCATTGCAGAGATTATCTTCATCAGTTGGGCAGCTTACATAACATGTAATTTTGTGTTGTTAGCTCATTTTTGTATACATTAGATTAGTGAATGCCTGGAACGGATGAACAATGCAATATTTGTTTTAGTCTGTCCACATTATGCTTTGTTTGCTTAACACACACAGAGGTTGGGGAGAAACAGAACCTAACATCATGTTCAATCAAAATAATTCTCTGAATCTGCTCACTGAAAACCCAGAGGATGAGTTGGGTTTATATTCACACATGCACACAGACACACATTAGTGCTTACAGTATTCACTGTTAACAAACATTGCTAACATGCAAACCCTTACGGGCCACCAGCGTCAGCTATATTCTATTTTTAGGCCATTGTTTTTTAGCCTCGCGATACATCAAGTTCATATGAGCAGCACGACTCAGGGATAGACCCGGGTAGCACCAAACTGATGGAGACTAATGATCCTCCTCTTTAATGGACCTGTGATAGCCTGAAGGATGTGGAAGCCTGTTTCACATGTGACTGTCTATTTTTACTTCAGTGGACCAAATAATAAAATCTGGAGAAAGTGACCAATAAACCCTCTGAGTTTCTGTATTTCAACCTCACTCTGGGGCAGAGCACAAACGCAAGCTACTAAAGAGGTTTCTGATGTAAGAGTATGGAGAAAAAAGAAAGCTGAGCATTGCTAAGAAATAACGTCATGTCTCACTCAGCATTCGCTGAATATAGGTCGACGAAAATGACTTCATAAGCAAAAGTCTTCTTTTTTTTTTTTTTAAGAAAAAAAAAAGTGAATGCATGTGCATGTGCTTTTGCATGTGCATGAAGTTTTCCTAACTTGCAGCAAACCCCCAACCCATCCTGTAATGCAGTAAGAATGGTAAAGTCATTATAGCTCTAAGTCGATTTGGATTATAGGTTTTAGTGGCGCAAAGGAAGGTCGAGCATTAATTATGATTATTTCATATACTGGCTCTTTATTTTATTCTGCAGATCATGAAAAATATGGATTATGACAGTCATACCAGCACAGACTTGCATGTGTGTTTTTTTTTTTAAAGAAAAGTAAAAAGTGTTTGTCTGTCAGGATTGCTTGTTTGTTGTCTTTGCTTAATTTAGTAGGTTCACATTTTTGTCACAATACGTTCTGTCTAATACAAATATATTTTTAGAATTCTGAGATGTCTTATAGTTTGTTTGTTTTTTTTGGTCTATTATTTTTAAGATACAGTAATCCCTCGTTTATTCCAGGGTTTAGAGGACCGCGCCCCCCGCGATAAGTGAAAAACCGTGAAGTAGAGATTTAGTAGTCCAAGTTCAAGTTTCACTCCCAATCTCCCACCTTCTATGTAAATAAACAATTTACAATTTAAATTTAAATACTGTAATACTAAAAAAAAAATTGTAGAGAAGAGTAGTGCAGCAGGACAGCAAAGGGTGAACCCTCCACGAAGCTGCTTCAGCACGGAGCAGAAATGTGGGCGTGGCAGAGGGCCGGAGGTGGTAGAGAGATCATGACAGGCGGCAGGGGGAGCTTCTCCCTGCACTTGTGGGCTGCACAAAGCTGCAGCAGGTGCTAAACCATTAAAAAAAATGTATTTTAAATAACCAATCCATGACGCTCGTGTGGCTTATCCATCAATCAGCCAGTTGTGATTCATGTTCACTCTTACTATGAAAAACTGCAAAAGTGCGAGTCTATAAGTCAAATCGCAAAGTAGCGAGAGACTGCTGAATAAATATTTATTTTGGGGCCAAAGAAAGCATGCTAATCCCACTGCTAGTAATTTGTTCGAGTCGATATTTAAAAACAAAACCCGGTAATTAACATGGGATGAACTCCCGTCTGTCTCTTTCTGTCCGCCTCTCTGTACGTGGAGATTTTTGCAGGTTTATTTATGTTCTGCTCACCTGACGAGAACTTCTCCAAGCCCCGTTTTCACCCCCCGTCAAGTTGAGCTTTAGCAATTTAGCAAGCACAAGTCTTGAGCCACTCTGTAATTCTGTCACGCTGTAACAGCCTCACTCTTTGTTCGTCGCATTTCTCACGCCCCCTCTGGAGAGGTCACACCACCGAGACGGCCGTTCTTCATTCCTCAACGCACTGAATACAGAGAAGTCCCGAGGTTTTTTTTTTTATCCTTGCATTGTCATAAGTAATCTATTAAAGATTCCTAGCTGATACTCGTCTATAATTCAATCCAATTTAAACAGTTGCCTCACTTGCAAAGTGACTTATCACATGTGAAAGTGTGTGTCAGAGAGAGAGAGAGAGAGGCAGAGACTCAGTCAGTGTCCGTCTGACCTGTATGGATTAATAATGAGACGTTGCTGAGACCACACAGGGAGATGTGATGTGGAAGTATTGTTGCAGTCTTACCCTCACCCTCTTTTTTCCTGCATCTGCCTTCTTGTCTGTGTGATGTTCATCCACTATTCTGTTCTGTTCTGTCTCTATGCTGACTGTGGTGGACTGCATGGCGGTGGTAGGCTAGTGTAGAGCGATGACCAGAGGGGGAACATTGACTCATTACCCAGGTAACGATGCCAATGTTCTGACCTTGAGCACCCACCCCCACCCTACTTTTGAATTGAACTGCCTCAGTAAATGTCCAGGTAAATGGTGCTTGTCTCTGTGATGTATGAAGTAAACCTCCGCTGTGCAGAAAAGACATCTCAGCTCACAACATCAATCTTCAACGCAGTGTCCTGCCACTACTCCATGTCATGGTGATATTTCACATTTCCAACTGTGTTAACATTTGATGAGCATGTAGAATGTAAAATGCAATGACTCAGATCAAAAAATGACTTGGGTCGTGTCAAAACCGTGTCATGGCAGCAATGCTAATGATAAAACTGCTGTAGCTCGTCTATGACGTGGATAGACTTTTTGCTATTTGTATTTGATGAGTTGCTCGAAAACCACCAAGAAATTCTGAGCAGACTGCCTTGAGCTAAGGCCTTAAAAGTATACAGTTTTAATTGGCTTCTATCAGCAACTAGGGAATTGCAAAATTGACAAGTCCTGAGAAAAGGCCTACAGCTGTGGAGACTAGCTTAGAAATAATAGATTATGTTTTCTAAATGAGCGCAAACTTGCAAGATTCTTGGTGAAGTGATTCAACAAAACATCTAATTGGAGCTTGCATATCTGTGAGAAGGAAAAAAACCTCAATACAAACACAAATGCTGCTTTTAAACTGGGATAGCCTCTTTGCTTTTCATACTTTTTGTATTTTCGAAAGCTACAAATATTAACTACAGCAGATGGGCTTGTAGTCATTTGCATTTATCAAATAACCCATCAAATCTTGAAAACTGAAAGCATTCACCTCTTTTTGCATCAGTTCTCTCACAGCAAGTTTCTCTGAGAATTGAGGAATTCCTCCACCATTAAAAGCTAGAGTAAGCAAAGAAATGTCACACTGGTTGCTACTGAGTTCCCTGTGATTGACTGAAAGTCAGGTATACAGTACTGTGTGGCTTTTTATTGCTTCTGCTGGAGAACATTCGCTTGTCCTTTGGGAAGCAGCAGACCTGTCTCTAGATAGAAGGAATATTATCTAATGGTACCAGATCAAAAGGCCCATCATTATCAGAATTCTTCTCTGTCAGGGCGTGAATTAGAAAGTGCCTCCTCACACACTTCTTGTGAACTTGTCTGGCAACTTATTTTTGAACTTGAGAAAAGTGTACTTTTTCAAAAGGTCAAGAAAGAGAAATGCTAAGAAATAACGTTTTAACGTGGATTTGAAAAAAGTAGATAACAATCTGCTTTGTGAAAATGTGTTTGATATCAAACTTTAGAGTACAACTAATAGGATTGTATGCCTATTTAATTTTAAGATAGAAAATGTATTGTTGAAAGGAAGGCATGTTTTCCAAGTTCCACCGAGCAGCCAACGTTTTCCTACACAGGGGCAGCTCTGGCTGTGTGGTTATAGCAGTCATCCTCCAATGCAAGAGTTGGGGGTTTGATCCCACCAGCAGTCACATGCCAAAGTCTCCCTGGGCAAGACACTGAACCCCTCATTGCATCCGATGTGTGTCCCATTAGTGTATGAGTGTGATCTAATGTGCTGATTAATATTAGTATAGATAAAGTAGAGTGCTGTATGAATGGGTAAATGAGGGCACAGATTGTAGTGTAAAATGCTTTGAGTATTTTGATAAGATAGAAAGGTGCTATACAAGTAAAGTCCAATTACCTTTACACAATGTTGTCGATCCTTGCTACGTCACAATGGAGGCTGTGGACACTGTGGAACAAATTCTTATAAGTAAGGAGGTTGAGAGAAAAGATGGTCAGCCCATGTAATTTTTTTCAGAGATCTGTAGTTGAAGATTCTCCCACACATTTTCTACAGCTGTTTCACTTTTCAGCATACATTTCCATCTCAGTTTTTTTTTTTTCAGGAACTGCAACACTTCTATGTTTTAAAGACGTAGACAGTTGTTCTTGTTACATGTTTTCTGAGTTTAGTCTCCATCTTCAGTGTGTTTGTTGTGTTGGATGGCTCTCTGTTTGGTGGCAGTAAGCAAATTATGGCCTCGACAGTAAGAAAAGACCTTTATTTGCTTGCTGTGCATTATAGTCTCTGGTGCAGAGGCAGAAAATGACTGTGACATAACGCCGGAAATAAATATCTTCGGACCCAGGCAAGTCTGGACAACAAACCTGACTGGATAAACAGCATAGAAATCGCAGTGCGCCTCTTCTAAGGAAAGATAAATACATGCAGAGGCTTTATAGGAAAGATTTAATACCGAACGCCTCTACTCTATCAACTTAATCCCATCTTTTCCCCAGTGCTATTCAAATCAGCCACAATGACCAAAATACGGTTTGCCGTTTAACTGCTTTACCCAACATTACTTCTCTGTGTGTAATTCTATTTTTGAATACTGTTGGTGCTTTCTTACCTTTTCTTATATCAATACTTGCTTCTTTGTAGTCCTTAGGAAAGTAAATAGTTAATTTTGAACAGTAAACACAATTTATGAAGAGGTATAGTAAATATTGAATTGCATTTTGGGACGGCAACCTGTCAGAACATGCTAACCTAATACAGCGGCACAAACCTGTGTGCTTACAAACTTCCTCTCAGACAAACACATCTACAGGTGTAACCACCGCACCGTGTTTTTGAGCTCCATTGTGACAGTGTGTGTCACAGATTTAATTTCCCCCACCATCTGCTGGCTGCAGTCCCAGTGTTGTAGATCATATCCAGGCTGACAGATACAAACTGCATCTGTCTATGCATGCTTCTCCCAAGGACTCTCACAATATGGTGGGGTAGAATCTCTCTCCTGGCCACACAATCTGCATCCTTACATCCTTTCTTCCAAGGACTTGGACATTAGAAGTAGGACAGGCAGATTTTTAGAGTTCTTGGAAGTTTTTCTAACTTAATTTTTGTCAAAAAAAATTTTAAGGGTTTTGATTTTTATTTTAGCAATCCATCAATGCTACACATTCCGTTTTTTTCTCTGAATCACATGCTCATCCCTTTAAACTAGGGATGCACAATACTGGATTTTTGGCCGATATGCCGATATGTTAAAACTTATTTGGCCGATAACCGATACCAATACCGATAATTTTTTTTCCCTAGACCTACTTACAGAGACTACATTGCTTTTTCTGCTGTGAAATTAAAATACTACATTATTCTGCATGGTCTTTGTCAGCACTTTGGTCCTGTGGGTGTTTAAAGCGCTCTTTAAATAAAGCTGGTATGGTATGGTATGGTAATTTGGACTACTACCATATGCAGTTACCAAAAAGGGTGCTGAAAAGTATGTAACACTTCATCTTGGATTAAGTTTAATGTCAAATTTATTCATGACATTTACTCTCTCTAACATGATGTCAACACTCAAACGGTGCAAATTTGTAAATTTTCACAAATGTAAACTCAACAACGTGCGTGATGTCATAACATTGTGCTGGCGCTGCAGGCATCCTAGTCACTGGGTTGTCACACTAAAACAGTGCCTTATACTGTGTGTGTATATACATAAATATATAAAAAGTATATAATATATATACAGGTGGTCCTCGACCTACGGCTCCCTCGACCTGCGGCGCTCCGGACTTACGAACGGCACCCGATGACGTCA
>JARVGQ010001954.1:27924078-27938393 GCA_031762355.1 Hypsolebias martinsi | reverse complement strand
TACTTCCAGCGACAAACTTTTAATTGGTTTTCTTTCCCACATACATTGAGAGCGCCTGAAAAAGTGCTGATATGTAATGCCCCCAGACTAACATTTCTTTTTATCCACCACCGTTTTCCTGACATCTGCTGCTGTATCAGGATTTACTTTACTAAATATGATGTGAAATGAGGCCAGTTTTGCAATGTGAAGGGGGGAGAGGGGAGTAAAGCACATTAGTTTGTAGCCAGCGTTAAACTGAAATGGGAATCTAAATTCTTCCTTTTGTAAAACACTTGATTAGTTTTCAAATGAGCACAAAGGCACATTTACTCTCTTTTAAGATGATTCAAATCACCCACAGAGTGGAGATACTAATTTATGTTCAGTTTATTTTGTTTGACATTAGTATTTCTTCTTCATCACTCTTTTTTTCTGTGTATTATTCTTATGTATTACTCCTGTCTTTTTTTACTAACTGTTGTCAGCAAAAAAAAAGGTTTGGTGGACATCCTAAATTACAAAGCTTAATTGAAATGTATGCTTAAAAGGTTTTAAAGCCGCTGTAAAGCATGAGCGTAAGTGCTTGAGGTTGGTGCCTGCATAAACAGAATGAGGAATATTACATTTCAAAACTGACAGAAGGGATCCTTCTCAAAGGCGTGTGTTGTTTTAAATAATTAGAGACAACCTGCTCTGTCTAATATCCATAATTGCTTCAAGCTGTAGCATTGATGAAGTGCACTGAACTTTGGCTCATTGCGTTTAAGTGGCCTCTACTCTGTATCACTTTTTTCCACTTTTCTTTTCTATGGCCTGTCAAAAGACATGTTTTTCTCCCACTGCTGTAAGTGGATTACTAACTAATCTTTCAACCCTGTTTTCATTGAAATTACTCCCACCTAGGTGGTACACCAATTAGAGGTAAGAATGATGAATAGTGTATTGGAAAAATCTTAACGTTCACGCCATCCCCTCACGCCCACATCAGACCCCTACATGTTTCCCATCGTGCCACATCGCCAGGTTCATCCTCGCCGTTGGCGCCAGCCCCCCCATCTCCCTACACTTTTCCCTGCGTTTTCTCCCAACGTGTCCTGTCTGCTGTCTGGTCCTTGACAAACAAATGATCACCAACCTTGTTGTAAGAAGGGAAATGCAAAAGTCTACTGTGTTGGCTTGTAAATGAGCCTTTCAAGGTGTTTTACACAGTGTGTGAAATGAACCATTTTAATAGAATAAAAAACACTTTCACACAAAGCATGTTTTTGCTTCAACCCCTTTTATGGTTTTTCAGCAAAAGGAGTGAGGAGTCAAAATTAAAGGCCGCCAATGTCACACAAGGATCTAACTGCCTTATTTGTGCAGTCTCTGTGAATTGAATTGACTGCATTTGCATAGAGCCTATGTGGAGTTGCCCCCCCAGCATGGGAACTGGAAGTTTGCTGAGAATGTTAAGGTGGAATCCTCCACCCTTTTTTATGGAAATCATATGCTTTTCCCCAAGACATAAAGCAAGTTTCACCTCAACAACACTGCAGCTAATGTTTGTAAGAGACTGAATAAATGTATATGTTTTCCGTACGTTCGTGGTTGCCTACATCACAACCCTTGTTCAATCAGAATTTTAGATGTAATGACACTGTTACCTCTTAGGTAGAAGCTGTCAAAAATCCTCGAGTACTCGAATATTTGGAAGCAGCTGAAATGGTTTAGCGTCACACCTTGACAACTACCATGTAGCAGCTATGTTCATTTTTATAGTACTCAAACTGTTTTCTCCCATGAGAGCACTGGCAGATTGACAGATTGGTGACATTGACATTAGTATGCCGGTGCATGTCAGTGCTGAATCAGACAGGGATGAGCTCAGCGAGCCGAACAAACACCTCGAAGGGATGTGTTGTCACGAGATCTGAAGTCGTACTCTCTCACATGTCACCGCCCCGCCCCGTTCCGCTTCTGTTTTTAGGTCTTGTCTGGCTTTGAGTCCCTTATGGTTGGTGGTGAACCTGTTTGTTACATTCATCTCATACTGCATGATGTATAAATGTACCTTATGCCGAGTATTGTTGTCATTTACAAACCGCATGGGATCTGGCTGCCGTTTGTGCTAGCACCATGCTGCTTTGGAGACACAATCACTTTTATCAAGAAGCAGTGTTTTTAGCTATACTGTACTTTAAATTTTAGTACAGGTAAGTTCTCTTCTTAATTTGTAAAATAGGAACCTGCTTCTTCTGTGTGTAATTTGCAATTCGATACCAGTGATGAAATAATGGCTGTGTAGTGGATTGAACAAACGATCACCCCAGGTTGGATCTCTGGGGCTTTCATTCTTTGTTTGAAGCAACATGTTGGCCTCCATTCAGACGCCAACAACAACAACAACTTGGAGTTGTGAATAAAAATCGGTGCCATCTGGCAGAAACAAAAAATCTCCCTTTTGTGAAACTTGGTCAGTAATTTCCTAAGGACTAACTGCACTGGCAACTGTCATAGTGCAGAATTTCAGGCCATTTAACAAATTCTTCATTAATTTCAACGTTTGCTCAATACTTAAACAACAACAACAACATGAATGTAAAATGTACACTACTTGGCCAAAAACAAAATCACACATTAGCATTATGTTGGACCACCAAATGCTTACATTCTGGCAGATCTTGGTCATGACATCACTGCACATAGCATGTTACAAGATTCACCTCCATCCAAACGTGCATTAACTTGTTAACAGCTTCTTGTATGACTAATTGGAAATCCAGACCACTGTTTAAAGTCTTTCACCACTCCTACTAAAAAAATTCTGAATCATGAAAGTCTTGACTCTTTTTTTGCCTATTCTATGATGAAAGTTTGTCTTCTGAGATTGTTGTTTAAGGACTGATAGGCCATTAACTGTAGCAGTGAGTTTAGAAACATATTGGTATCTACAAATTGAATTAACACAGTACTTAAAAAAGACAATATTGCCTATTAAAGTCCAGGAAATTATGCAATTTATCTGAAAGCTATGGTATCTACTCTGCTTGAATTTTAGTGTTTAAGTTGCACTATTTTGATACTTTTAAAGAATATCTTTTGATTTAATGATGTAAAAGAAAATTTTACATGACAACTGTTTGGTTGCTTATATTTTAAATTGTCTACCTGCCTTCTCATATCTGGCTAACTCAGACAATCCTCTGTGGCACAAACACTTCAATTTGTCATATTTCCATAAGCTGCAGAGGTAATTGTACTTTAAAGTATGTGACGTATGTTTTAAATCATAAATCCTCAGTCATTATTTTTTATACTTTTAACATGACTAGGCCAAATATTCAATTAGCAGTTTTCTTAATATCATCAGTGCTGTTGAACGTTCATGTCGTATTAATTATGTTCTTTACACAACTCTGTCCCTGTCTATACATGAACTAGGTTAGACTAGTTGGCTGCAGTCTCTAGTGAGCAACAGCATAAATATCTGCCTTGGTTTCTGTCATCTGTCAAGACGGCTAAATTTGTTAATCCTCCATGTAGGAGCTCTACAAATTGAGAACAGCGAGGAGTCGGACCAGGGGAAGTATGAGTGTGTTGCGATGAACAGCGCTGGGACCCGTTACTCCGCTCCTGCCAATCTCTACGTCAGAGGTAAAGTCAAATGTCTTTCTTAGTTGAGAATGTAATCATGATACTGTAATGCCTTTTTCTTTTCTTTTTCTTTTTTTTTTTTTTTTGTTGTTGCACGTATTTGCAAAACCACAAGCAGACGTACAACCTTCTAACATGTCTTCTTAAAGCCTCATTGTACATTTCTGGGAAAACACATTGTCTTTTTTGACTGCTGTATGATGTTCAAGATTTGCACTTTTTTATGCCGATTTCTGTCTGTCTTCACCCCAGTTCCTACTATCCCATTTCTTCCATTTCAATGAGCTGAACTAACCTCGGCCTTCTGTTTGGCTGAGAACTCAACCAGGTGCAGTGCCTGAGAAAACAGCTGCATTGAAACCATTTCCTCTGCTGGCATAGACACCAGGCCTCCTTTCTTTTTTTATATTGACTGTATCGAAAGGGCCCATTATTTTCCCTGAGCACAACCCAGCACTTCTAACGACAAAGGTGTGTGTGTGTGTGGTGGTGGTGGTGGTGGTGGTGGTGGGGGTCTTGGGTTTCCAGGGTTTGTTTTTGCTGCAACGTCTCCATGAGCAGACTAATGCAGGGCAAGGGCAGGATTGGACCCATCCTGGAAAAAGCTGCTATAGGGGAATGAGTAGTCTAGGTCAGCCGCTGTGGAGAGCACCAGCATGTCTGATGTACATGAAGCACAATAGCTGCTCTAGTTTGTGTGTGTAAGTGTCCTTGTAAGTCAAAGAGATGCATGGTTATTTTTAAATTTTGTTAAAAGCATATGGTTCTGTATCGTACAGGTGGTTTTATGGACAAGGATGGCTACTGTATTTTTTTTTTTTTTCATCAAGGATAAAATAATTAAATTACCGCTCAGTATCTGTATGACAGGAAAAAAAAAGAAAAAAAATGTTTACCAATCATTTTTATCTCATTTAGTTTCCCTCGTGGGCAGGTAAACATTATAATTGTTTATTTTTTTTTCGTCCTCAGAGGTTGACTTGATGGCATCTACATATTAAACACTGAGTTGTAGAAAATGTAGATCTTTAATTGTGACATGACAGAAGGAAGTAGTCAGCCAGAGAGCAAAGGGGAGGATGGGACGTAAGTCTCGTTTATTAATCAGGACGTGTCTGTCACAAGTGTAGACCCCCACCACACACACACACACACACATACACAGGTAATTACAGTAGTTGTGTGGCATGGCGCCAGCAGAGCCTGGGGGCCCTTCTACTCTGTTACACCACCCAGGTAGCTGTCAACCCACTGGCCCTAGTACCAACTTTTTTCCGCCAGCTTCCCCACACCAGTGGAGAGATAGAAATCAAACCAAGCGTAACCTTTTTAAACGTGTTCTTGACTGGAATGGAGAACAAAGGCCGTAGCCATGGTTTCACTCCATTTTTGTTACCGGTGCAGGAGAGGGAAGACGGGACCTGGGGCTGTGCTATCACTCGGCTGCTAGATTAGGCTCAGAACATGAGCGACTGGAGACAAGTGGCCTTTGACAAGCCTGTCTTCCTCTCCTGTTATGTTGCTATAGTTTTTTGTTTTTTTTTCTTTTTACTTTAAACACTGAGGAGATTTCTGTTGTCAAACTTAATTATTAGACAATTAAAAGCTAAATGTTTACATTAGTCCCTTAACTCTTAGACAATTATAATTTTTTTGAAATTGTAAAGTTTGAGTAAATAACATGAATGTATTAATTTATTAAAAGTGTCATTTTCTAAAAGTTTCAGCCTCCCCTGATAAAACTTTATAGGTTGTTTTACTTGTGTTTCCTGCTCTCTGTCACCACTAGATGTGATTCTTTTCTGTAAATACACAAACATGCTGCCAGCACCACTGTCATCACCCTTGTCTTGACATTTTAAAGCCACCGGAGAGTGATGTCCTCATATTGTGTCCGTGGGAGGGGTGACACTGAAGAAGTTGTTTTTTTTGTGTACATGGAGAGTCTGCACATGAATTGTTTTCTCTTTACTCCTGTCTTTGTATCAATTAACTGTATGTCCCTCCACTTGTTATCCATTAAGACTGTGACCGTGTTTGTAGGTGTGCAACTGCGGGTCGCTCATGGTGACCCTCCTCTAAAACAGAGGACTCCATCAACGTGGGCTGAAGCACAGAGAGTGCTGTGATTGTGCATGGGCGCTCATTTGTCAAGCATTTATCCCACAACGGAGGAGGGATGTCAGCTTCTGTCGGCTGGCACTCTTTCATATATCCATGTGACATGTCAATATGTCACAGAGGATAAAGTGCTGCAGCTGGGTTTTTCTTTACCAAAATATCTCCATGCTGTTTCATGTCTATGTGTCTGAGTGTCTAGGAAGGAAGTTGAAAGTAATCAATTTAGGTTTGATTTATGAGGACTAAAATTACGAACAAGACCATATTTAACTAGCATGACGTCAGCATGACCTTAAGAAGGGAAATTATAATAAAACAAAAAGATTTGACAGGTTCAGTTTGTAGGACTTGAATGGAGTGAACAAGCTGTTCCTCTTTGTGCATTTGTAATATCGAAGAATCTTTTGTTTTTCTAAAACTGAGATGTCACAACTTTGAAATCATCTGTTAAGTCCGAGTCATCGGGTCATTTGTAAAAGTTAGTTTCTCTCCTTGATGCTGATAACTATGCATTACTTTGCCTCTCTGTGCCATGTCACTAACCTCCACTGTGTCTCCGAAAACACTTGTCTGCTTCACTGTGTCTTCCTCTTCACTTTGTATCTTTTCATTCCATCGGTCACCTTCATCATATCACTTCACCCGCAAACAGATCAGCGTGAAGGTTTGTCATTTTCACTTTTTGTCAATTCCCTTAAACTTTGAACTTAGTGCAGAATTTTTGGTTAGGTCCCTTCCCTCCCCACCTCCACCTTTTGTGCCAAAGACACTGACATTCTTCCCTCTAGAGACTTATTATTAATAGCTCTCCCTAATCCTCTGCAAGCGTAATTGTGTGCTGTTGTCGACGTGTTTGCATGGATCCCTGAATAGCTCTTGCATGCCTGCCTGTGCCACTCCCACCAAACCATGTTTCAATTAGTCTTGCCAAAACGTATAAAGGAATTCCTGAGTAGTTAGCCCAAGTTATTATTGGAGCTCTGTTGTGTTAGGTTGTTGTGCTTTTCTCCCCACCGCGCCTATATTGTTCCTGTCAACTGAAACTGCCGAAAAGCAGCTTTCACCCTCAGTTTCCATTTGCCTCTGTAGAGCCGTCAGAATCAGGTATTCAGGTAATTCAGGTGGCAACCGGATTTGTCAGGTATTTAGGCAGCAACACCCTGGCTCTCTCACTGAGGGACATGGGTATCAGAGCTTACAAAGCCATTTTCAGGGGATTACATGTGGTTTACCACCATGGGTAGCATCCACCAAAAGACCAAAGGATGTGATAGTCACATGTTGGGTTAAAGAGAAAACTTGACCTCTTCCATTGTCCATGTTGTGTTATAGAGTGTCATTTTAATACATGCAGATATTAAGTAAGAACATCTATTGAAGTTGAAGTATTGCACTTAATCATTAACTTAGTTATGAAAGTTACTTTATGACTCTTAGTCCTTGATCTACATAACAGACTGAACTCTGTGTTCCAGTTAATGAATAGTAAAATTCACCTTGCTCAAGGCATTTTGGAAAATTTTCTCCTTGTGTACTATTTACACAACTCTGCCTCACAAAGAGCTGACCTGTAGAATATTTAACAATACGCTTCCAGAGTGCTGACAAGGGGATGATCAGGCATCATAGTTGCCCAGAGTTGCTGCCAGGAAGCCTGGGAGCTTGCTGAGTCCGTGCCAGTTTGTGCCAGATATTGATTGACTGAACAGGTTCTGCTATCCTTGGGCACTTTGTCAAGGCAGTTAAATTTATAGGTATCCAGCAAAAAGGCAGGCAGAGTGGAGACGGGGCTTATTTTGTGGTTTTGATAGAGTCCTGGAGCCCATCTCTTCAAGCTGCTCTCGACAGGAGAGAGGCTCTGGGGGAATCGATAACAATTACCTGCCCTCTAGTCATTTTGCTCCGCAGCACCTCTCCAAACTTAACCGCATGCTATGAATTATTCACAACATTAAGTGTTCGATATACACAGCCCCATTGACTGACTGTTCGTAGTGCTTTAAAGTATATGGAATCATGAAAGAATAACTGTAACTTTGAGCCTAATGGTTGTATGGTTTTATATCTGGCCTGCTTTTGTCTGGTTTCTCTTCTCGTAACCAAATGTTCTGGTGGGAAAAAAGCATGATAGGAACAAACATGTAGCCACTAATATGAATAAAGTTTTTTTTTCTGCTTTTTCATAAAGCGCTCAAAGTGTGTCATGGGGCTAGTCACACTTGGATATCAGATGTTCAGTCAATTATACTAAAAATTTTAAAAAGTTCCTCCTTTATTTTTTTCCTCCCTAGTGTACTCAGGCTTGCTGTCATGTCCCATATCTTTCCTCAGCTCCTGTGCATGCTTTGCCTGAGAATTTCATTCCCATCCTGTTCCCAGGCTGGTAAAACTCCTCAGCTGCTCCAGTTATCTCATGTAAAATCAGCCATATTCTCAGGAACTCCAGAAAAATATTGTTGACACAACTTTCTGAATGGTTATTTTTTTTTTTTTTTCAGCAAAGCAATTAAACATTTTCCAAACTTAAAATGTGAAAGCCAACTTTTGTCTGCTCCAAAGCCTGCCTCACCTTTTTACAATTTTTGACATTATCTTGTTTTTTAAACAAACTTTCAAGGCCAAACTTCAAAACCAGGACATTTTTGTGGCTCCGATTTGGAATATTAATTATTTTTTTATATACTGAGCCAAGTAGTTTCATCCCACATGAATCTGTTGATTAAAACAGCAGAAAGTCTGCATGCAGTACCTCAATTATGATGGGAAAAATTCAGATGAATGTGAACCTGCCCCCCACCCCCACACTTATTAAATCGCGGTCTAGAGAACCAGCCTTTTCCTGACTGGAATCTCAAAAGGTGCTTTTGTGTTTTTCCATTTCACCACATAATGAGGGGAATAACAAGCATGGCTGTAACGACGTTCCGGTTCAAATTAGATCGGGAGGGAGGGGTGAAGGGTTGGGGGGAGGAGAGGTAAAGGGAGACTCATATTTGAAAATCCATTTTCATAAGGACCGGTGCATAAGAGCAATTACAGTCAAGTTTTATTTTTTCAAATGCTCAGAGATGCTGTAGTGCATTAGTGGAAATGAGTAGTGAGAATTCTGCAGTGATGGTTTTGCGCTCTAGTGTCTTGAAAACGTATGAACAGTGGATGTGAAATGGAGATAATGGATTCTCAGTGGGGAGCTAAATGTTTAGCTCGACTTCACTTTCTTCATAGTCACGAGTAAAGAAGTTTGAGCTCCTCCTTCTGAAACTGAGTGCATACTGCAGAAACATGTCACATATTTAACACGTGTGACACTAATGGATGTTCACACTGTGTTGTCAAGGTTTCTTTCCCATGTCAAATAAAAAAGGTTCCTGCAAAAAGTTACCATAAAAAGACCTAAAACGTGTAAAGAGCGGAAGATGTTTTGTATGCATCTTCTTATAGACAGAAAGTCATATGTAAATGCTGACTGCCTGTTTATTCCAGTCTAGCTTTTCAGTGTAGTATGGAGCCTCTGAATAGGTGTTTGCCTTGTCCCAGGCGACGTCAACGGGCCCTCCTTGTCTCCATGGGAACTCCTTTTTAATGTCAGTCTATCTGCATATCAGAACTGCACAAAGAGCGTGAGAGACAGAGAGACAGAAAGACAGGCCAAGCTAAAGGAGCTGGAGAGAGGGAGGAGAAATCAGACAATGCCATCTCCACAGTGTCCTTCAATGATGCAACTTTCGTCACCATTTGACACTTTGACAAAAGAGGTCCAGACATAGTCCGGCAAACCTGGACTATTTTTGGTAATATTCCTTTCTGTAGGAAAAAAGGATAAAATGTCTTTAAATTTCCTGAACCATTTTGTGACTTTTTTTCCACCCCCCTTTGTGCTCGCCTGAACATTTGAACAGTAGCAATCAGATCCATATTCGATTGGCTTTTCTGAAATGGGGTTTACCCTTGACAGCATTACAAGGGACAAGACCATTTATAATTTCAAATAAAAGGTACCATATTCACCTAACAGGTCCAATTTACTCATTCTTTTCTCCTTCTTTTTTGCTTAATGCTCGTAGTACGAAGAGTCCCACCTAGATTTTCCATCCCTCCCACCAACCAAGAGGTGATGCCAGGAGGCAGCATTAACTTGACTTGCGTGGCAGTGGGATCACCAATGCCCTATGTCAAGTGGACCATGGGCCAAGTAGACCTAACCAAAGAAGAGGAGATGCCATTGGGACGCAATGTGTTGGAGGTCACCAACATACATGAATCAGCCAACTACACATGTGTGGCAATCTCTTCTCTGGGCATGATTGACCACACGGCACAAGTTACTGTCAAAGGTGAGCGCTGTTTATTCACTCAGGTTTAGACTTTTTATCTGTGAGGTTGTTGCCTTCAATTGCCATGTAGAACTTTTTCAGACTTTTATATTTTTACGTCTTAAGTTTTTGTAGTTTTTGTTAATCCCTAAATGCACAATTTAAAAGTGATCTGTTTGAAGTGTCCTTGTCAATGCATTGCTGCCTCAGCTTGCAATTTTCAGTCTGCCTATTTCTTCACCTAAGTGTGTATGTGACTTTGAAGCTGTGTTGTCTACCTATCACAACCTCTGGTATCAGTATTTGTCTATATTGATCTCCCTTTCCACTCAGCTGATCAATACACAAAATGTCACAGTCATTAGCAGGACCACAGCAATACAGACCTTTATCCCTAAGGAAGTCTTAATGTGGACCCTTTGTTTGGTTTGCATTTGTAACAACAGGAACTACTCCTTCAATTTTTTTTTTTGTATTGTCAATAATAGCTAGGCCAGTTATTAAGCATAAAATTGTTACTTCACTCAGGCCTTTCTATTCATTTTGTGGTAATTGCACCAGACAGTGCTATAAGGATTAGCTTATGAACCAGTCACCTCAGTCCTATGAGGAACATAACAGAGAATTACTAGACCTGTTGTTTCTTTTCTCCACATGAGCTTATTTTGCTGGATTGTACCTACATCTTTAGAACTATCAGATCAAACATGTCAGAAGTTCAAGTTGTCCTAAAATTACTTAAAAAATCTATTTGAAATAAGCAAAAGTAATATTTTGCTTCTTCTTCCACAGCCTTACCAAAGCCCCCCACCTCACTCACAGTGACTGAAACCACAGCCACCAGCGTGACCCTCACATGGGACTCCGGAAACCCAGAACCTGTCTCTTACTACATGATCCAATACAAAGCTAAGTCCTCAGACAATGGCTTTCAGGAAGTGGAGGGTGTTGCTACCACACGTTATAGCATTGGTGGACTCAGTCCATACTCTGATTATGAGTTTCGTGTCATGGCCGTCAACAACATTGGCCGCGGGCCGCCCAGCGACCCTGTGGAATCGCGCACTGGTGAACAGGCCCCCTCCTCACCACCTCTGCACGTTCAGGCACGCATGCTGAGTGCCAGTACTATGCTGGTTCAGTGGGAGCCTCCTGAAGAGCCCAACGGACAAATAAGAGGTTACCGAGTATACTACAGCCCTGAGAATAAAACTCCACTCAGCACCTGGCAAAAACACAACACAGACGATAGCAGCCTGACAACTATCTCAGGCCTGATTCCTGATATCACCTACAGCCTCAGGGTACTGGGTTTCACCTCTGTGGGTGACGGGCCACCTTCTGAAATCCTTCAAGTGAAAACACAGCAAGGAGGTGAGCAGCAAGACACCCAGCATTGTCTAATTCTTTATGTGTTTAAAAACTGGCAAAGTACAGTTAAAACCATAGAATGCTTGTGTATTTAAAAAAAAAAAAAGACTATTAATGCCTTATTTTTCATCTGATGCTTGTCCATTCTCTTACTCTGCTCTAGTGCCTGCCCAACCATCTAGTTTCGATGCTGAAGCTGAGCTGGACACACGTATCAAACTAACTTGGCTATGGCCGGTGCAGGACCCCATCACTAAGTACGAGCTTCAGTACTGGGAGGCCGGCTCAAATAACAAGGTTAGAATAAAAACATGAAGGTTTTACTATTTCATTTTCTAGGCTTCTCTCTCACAAAGCATCTTGGCCATCATTCTGTCTGCAGTGGAATTTGTCTCATATTTTTTGGTGAAACTGCACCTATATGAATCTGACTTTTTATGATGCAATTTCTCTGAATGAGAAGTGTCAGCTGAGGCAGTGCTATCATAGTAATGAAGTCAGCTCTTCAGCTGATGAGAAAGATCTAATGCAGACACACACAGCATAGTTTCTCACTTCTGTTGTGGCAATTTGTTTAACTCTGTTGGACTGTATCAGTTGGAAACTCGAGGGCAAATTGTTCTTGGAACAAGATGTTCTCACATTCGACTGTACTCCATTGCATTCATGTATGACAGATAGGATTTCAGTTGAAGATTAAATCATCTTGCTATAATAGCAAAACAGCTTAGCACATGAATAAACTTGTGCCACTTTTTTTTTTTTTAAGTTATTTTTTTATCATTCTGTCCAAATCTGCCTCTCTCCAGATACATGTGACTTTTGACCCAGCTGGCTTCTATGATGTGGATGGTTTGAAGCCGGACACCTTGTACCATTTTTCCCTGGCAGCCCGTTCTGAAATGGGTTTAGGTGTCTACACCCAGCCCATTGAAGCTCGCACTGCTCAGTCTAGTAAGTACACCATTTTCATTTCTCTCCTGACCATCTATCCTATCTGCTTGTTATCCACTAACCAGTGATATCAGAGAGTCGCCTACAGGTGGCTGAAACAGGTTTAGGTCATTCTGTTCAGTAAATGTGTGACAAAATTTGAGTGTTGAAGACCTTAAAACAGAGTGAGAGCAACTTGAATGTCAAGTCATCTCAGCTGAACATAAAATGCTGACAGTGCAGCCATCCCGGTCAGCTTCTTGCCCTTCCTTCCCCTGTCACTGGCACTAACCCTCCCGTCCATCTATCTGAGAGCAGGCCCTGTGTCAAAGGTACGTTTGATGTGTCTTGTTCCCACATTTGTGAGCTGTGTTGTTTCACCTCCGATCATTATGTTTTTACAGTGCCACCTCTCGAAATGTCACTCACTTTTTGTGTGCGTTTTGTTTTTGCTGTGGTGGCATAATTCCTGTACCACTTCTCAGGAAAGCTTGAGTGCAATACATGTGTGGCTTGCACAAACCTAGAGGGAAAAGTGCACCAAAATGTTGGCAATAATTTGGAGACAAAAAAAAAGTTTTTCCACATCATGTGACTCCTGAAACTGACGATGCAATGGACCAGAAACTGGACACGTCACTTTATTGGAGTTGAAACAATAGAAGCAAATGCTCAATTCATGGCTGCTCTGAGATGTTACAATGTGGAGCTTGTTCTTTCACCAAAAGATTGTTGGCTGAGCACAGACTCCGCTTTCAGAGAGCAAACAAACCCAACAACAGGCATGTTTAATTATGAAATGTGATTGGAATGCAATGATTAATTAAAGTTAATCATGGAATTAAAGTTAATTAGCGGCAGCTGATTTGTGTGCATTTGCACCACTGCGCACATTTAGATGCTGAGTTTCCCTTGAATTTTCCGTATAGCTCTGGGTGTTGATTAGTGCTACAAGACACGTAGGAAAGGCTGGACAAAACACAGTGGAGCACAATGAGGGGGAAACTGGATTTCATAAGCCCAGATTGTCCTCAGGAGCACTTTAGGCCATCTCTATTGCAGTCTTTGGTATTTTGATCAGTTGTTTTACTCATACAATTCCAGCATATGATGCATAAACTCACACATTAAGCTATCTTGTTTGTAAAATAGTCATACGTCGCTGTAGTTTTAAAAACACAGAGAGAGACGCACATGTATACAAAAATAACATTTGTAATTATTCAAAAAGATTAAAAATCTTCTAACTCTACAAGCAAATGTTCTCAAGTTTATTTCATTTTATTTTTTTAAGAAACAAGACAATAGAATTGCAAATTTGGATTCAGGATTCAGTTACATATTAGATGTTTGTTTACTTGGTTCAAAATGTCTTATCTAGTTTTTCCTGCAGGCTTTTCTTTTATGCAGCTTACCGTAATTGTTGTAGTAGCAGAGTAAGATGTCATCTTTATGCAAAGTTCAATTGGCTTTTTTTTTTTTTTGCTTTACCCTTATAAGATGGTAATTTTTTCCCTCCAACAATCTACCAAAGTAGCAACCCAATTATTAGTCAGTTCCTTTACAAGGAATCCAGGATACAGCCATTTAAGACATAATTTTAGATACAGCAGTCCCTCGCTACTTTGTGGTTCGTTGACACGCAATTGGCTGATTGTTGGATGAGCCGCATGATTGGCATGGAATTTTTATTTAAAATAAATTATTTAAAATGATTTAGCATCTGCTGCACCTTGTGCAGCCCATACTGCAGGATAAACTTCCTGCTGCAGGTGATCAACTGTTCTCCGTGCAGAGTGGAGAAGTGGGCGTGGCCAAGAGTGCTTGCAGGTGACAGAGAGAGCAGATCATGACATTCTGTGCTCTTTTAGAGCGTTTGGAATTTAGAAACATTGTTTAGAATACTGCAAGAGTGTGGGAAGGCTTATATATATATATGAACTAAAATACTACTTGTTA
>JARVGQ010001954.1:27884889-27906719 GCA_031762355.1 Hypsolebias martinsi | reverse complement strand
TTGCTCCAGCTGAGGTTGTTGTTCATGTGTACACCCAAGTACTTGTAGCTGGAGACCACTTCCACCGCAGATCCTCTAATGTTCAGGGGTGTGTTTGTTCCTTCTGAAGTCCACAATCATCTCCTTTGTCTTCTTCACATTGATGTGAAGGTCGTTCGTCCTGCCTGTAGCTGGACTCATCTTTGTTTGTGATGCATCCCACTAACGCTGTATCATCTGCAAACTTTACAGTATGACAGCCTGGATGGGTAGGTGCACAGTCATACATGAGCAGAGTGAACAGTAGAGGGCTCAGCACACAGCCTTGAGGGGAGCCAGTGCCCAAACAACGGTTTAATCCATTTTTATGCGTTCAGGCTGCTCTCTGAAAAGCATCCAAGGGTTGGAACTGATCGCAGGTTTTGTCTCATTTAGAGCTGTCTCTGACCCAGCTTCAGAGCAGGAATACTTTCTGCACGTACACAAAAACAGGACACGTGACATTTTTCCCCACACACACTCACGTTTTCACTAAGTAACCATGAATAGTTTACTGCATACGTCAGTTTATAAAGTACCGGTACTTTGACTCTAGCAATAAATTAGCATTCACGGGAACCACTGATTTTTTGTTTTACACTGAAACTGTTTTAAAATGGCATCAGTCCTCTTTGGTCTTAGCTAAAGTCAGACTAGCCTTTAGCTCATTGGTTTTATCAAAAATAGACTCCAGTTCTTCAAGCCGAGGTCATTCAAGGACATTTCTGCAATAAAAATACTAATTTACAGTCCTACCTCAACATTTTCATTTGAAACCATAAAACACGAGTGCACACAGTTTCTTTTTATCTAAAACCTCATTGAACCTCATCTAAAACTTTGAAATTAATTACCTTTTAACATATGGAGAAGCTAACATTTGCAGTAGAAATGACTTCATGTGAATGTGCCTGTAATTATTTTCAAACGTCGTCAGCTTGCTAAAATATTTTTTGTTGCAAGAAGTTCGTTTTCTTGAATGTTTCAAATTTTTGTGGGATTAAAACTTTTGACTGGATTATTATTATTTTTATGCTTTCTTGCCCAGAAGTTGAGCATCATTAAGGCTCAAATAAGTACTGTACTTAAAAAAATAATTATTATTATTTGTTCAAGGTTTAGAGGCAACTGCCTCAAGGATGCCGTTGACCTGCAGGTCATATGCGTTATTAATACGGAGTTTAACTCTTCCTAATCGCTATTCTTCCTGAACAACTGTTCTAAATTGTAGTTTTAGACACTTTGATCCTTTTCTCTGTTGGTAACTGAGTGGATGTATCAGTCAGAAGACCTGGCTCTTTAAGATCTTCACACATCAACACAACCACACTCGTGACTCTGCCTCCAGAAAGAACGCCTGCTCAACCTCTTATCTTAGTAAAACTCCAATCTGCTCCTAAAAGACGGTGGGAAGCGCCGAGCGAAATGAGCGACTCAGCGATAACTTCACACGTCTGGAAAATGACTTCAGACGTAGCAGAGCAAGAAGAAAGAAAAAAAAAAGTGCAGAAATGGGAAAAGGGAAGCACGTTGGGGATGAAGTTGTCTCCGCCGCAGACAAATCGTCCTGTGAAAGCGGGAGATGGAGACGTGCCATGGACTGGAGCGGCGATGCTGCAGCCAGGCCTGCGGAGAGCAGATCTTCCTTTTGTTCAAGGTTACATTGTTCGTTTACAGAGAAATAGGCTGCATCGAGGACTGCTTACACAGGACTCCATAGGGAAACACAGTCATTTACTGCCCTGATGGAGATATTGATAAAGTCATAATAGCATTGATAGAAAGTCATTAAGCAAAAGCTCTTACTGAAGATTAAAAACCTTGAACTGGACATTATGTGACAGCAGCCCATTATACAACCATAATTTAGCAGCTGCTTTATTAATCTGTCACTTGTATGATGAATGGTTTTCACTGCAGGCTCAGACTGTGCAGTGTTTATAGATGCTGATTGTTTCTGTCGTCTGCTCACAGGGGGTGAATGTTACGAGTACAAGTGGTTCAGCAGCAGTGGGTCAAACTCCACCCGCCCGTTCATCTGGTGTCAGCGCTCGGATGGGCTCAATGTCACGGGTAAGGAACTCATTTTACAATGATACCTGCTTCAAAGCACATTCACTCAACAGGGAGAAAATAGGTCCATAAAACAAGATTTACAAACGTTTTGATGTGCATGTTCATGCTGCAAGGCTAAATGTAGCACTGCGCTGCAACTGTTGGAGGCACGCTGCCGGCTCTAAAGAACTGGGCATGTCTTTGGTTGCAGTTTCACCGGCTCGCTGTGTTTGGAAACAGTGAAATGTGCAGCCATGTTTTACGCAGCTGAAAATCACGCTTGTATCTGTGCACAGCTTGCAACACTGTTTCAACGCACCTCTGCAGCCGGCCCCACAGCTCTGCTTTAATCTACACTTTACAAATGAAGAAACATTTGGACCAGGTTTTTAAAAAGTGCTGTGCGTGGTTGGCGTGGTTTTTATATCTGGACATTTGAGGCTGCAGTTACTGTGCAGGTGTCAAAATACAGCTGCACATCACGCCAACTTTTCTGAGGAAAATTAGCAGCATACCGTACTTTCTGGTCTATAAGCTGCTACTTTTTTCACATGCTGAACACCGCGGCTTATACAATGCTGCGGCTAATTTATGTTTATTTTACTTTTGTTTTTAACGAGTTTTTGAAGATAGCGATCAATCCCATTAGGCTGCTGTATTATTTTTTTTTTACCAGCCGTGTTACCGGCACTTTTCAGAAAAACAAAACATTTACTGCACGTATTTGAGTATGTTACTGGTAGTATTGTTGTGGTCCATTGTGGTTGACTGCTGATCACATGACCTTGGGGAGGGATTATGAGTCAAATTTATGTTCATTGTTAATCATTTCAGTTAGCTGTTCAGCTTTATTCTTTTAGAGATTAGTCTGTTCGTGTTAGTCTTATTTATGTGTTCAGCATGTGTTAGTTTTAGGGATGCATGATTGTTACAGTCCTGAAACGTCTAGGGGTAGACAAGACACACAACATATGAAGCTCAGATGATTTTTAGTTTTGACAAGGCTTTAATTGTCCTAAAATCCTCTGAACAAAACTGCAGACTGGGAGGCCTGGTTAAAACAAACAAAAAGAGTTAGAAGCCCCGAACCAATCAGCAGTTCGCCTCAGATTCGTGCCGCTCCCCTCACTCTCACCCTATAACCCAGGGATTAACCCTACAACCAAAAACCAGAAAACTAAACTACAGTACTCAGGTGACTCCCAGTCCCAAAAACAATTAGCTCGACAGCAACAAACAACAAATGTGACAAGGTGCAACACAGGTTGCCAGAGCGGGAGCAAGGCTGGAACGCAAGAACCATCAGACCAACATCTCCTCAAGACTCCCTCGCTCTTCCAGCAGGCGGAGCTTGGTCCTTTTAAGCCGCGCTCAGCCAATCAGCTGTACAGAGGAAAACAACATTAATTAAACACACACAGACAGTGACGTAATTGACACAGGGGCACATCACAATGATATTGGATTTTTGGCCGATATCCGATATGCCATTATGTTAAAACTTATTCGGCCAATAGCCGATATCAATATTTTATACACATTCCTTTGTCAGAACATAGCCCTCTCTCTTATTTAGGCTTATTTGCTACAAAACTGTGCAACAGCTGTAAGAGCTGGTGACATATATTCAGTAACAGCCATATGATATGCAGAGCACTTTAACTTCTATTAAATGAAAAGTATTAAATGTTATTTATTAGCATGAGTCACCTGCGATGCTGTCTCACTTGTGGAGGCTTGTTCCAGGTTCCAGCTGCAGTGTGGATCCTCTACACTCCTGTGCATGAAGGACAGACTTGTTAAGATTAAAGTTTATGTCTATCCATTGTGCTGTAAGATTAATCATGCTAACCGGGCTAACACGACGTCCAAATTGTGGTAAAACACCCAACAAGACAAGCTATCGGCTGTTAGCTTCTCAATGACGTCTGAAATGGCGGCTTGTAACTCGAGTAAGCTACGCTGGAAAAATATCTCAGACTGCAGACAATGTAGCGAGGCTCATCGTCGTCCATGAATCTTCGGAGTCCAACATCCTCACCAACGAAAAATAAAACTTCCACACCGCCGACATTTTGAATTTTCCTCACCGCCGTGAGATCAGGTAGCCGCACGTGACGTCATCATGTTGTGCTGCCGCTGCAGGCAAAACAGTGCCTTTAATATTGGTGTTATTTTAATGGAATGTCCGATATTGAACTTTAATGTTAATATCAGCCGATACCAAAACCCTGCAGATAATACTGTGCATCCCTATTAGTTTGTGTTCATTGTGTGTTGGGAGATTCATTAGAGTAAGTGAGTGAGGGAGGTGGTTGTTATGAAGACCTGTGGGTTCACTCTGTGTTGAACAGGAAGATAAATCTTATAAAACATCATCTGGTGGTTGATTCTAGATCTACAACAAGAGCTGCACATCTCTCTCAGTAGCTGTGCTATCATGCTAAAGTATTTAATCAAACGTTTAATAAAGCTTCTGTGTAAATATCTCATGTTACAATGTGGACACCCACAGCTTATAGACAAGTGCAGCCTATACATTTACAAAATCTTTACTTTTCTTTATGCTGGTGAAGATTCTCAGTCATCCAGGACATGATAAAATCAAAAAAGGTTCAATACAGAAACAACTGGACTTTATTTGTAAAAATTAACCCTTTCTTTATAAACTTAATCATCACAAATTGTTAAAACACATAAAACAGCGCATTGTGGATTGTAATCTTCCAAATTTCAAAAGTTAAAATATTTAAATAAGTTCAAAGTACACACACCTTCAACCATCCATCATCATTCTTACCTGCTTTTTCCGTTTTGGGTCGTGAGGGTCACTGGTGCTCATGTCCATCCATCACTGTGCGAGGGGCAGGAGACATCCTGGACTTTTCTCCAGTCCATCACAGGGACACATGGAGACAAACAACCATTCACTCTCTCATTCACACCCAGGGACAATTTAGAGTTATCATTCAGTCTAACATGCATGTTTTTGGTCTGTGGGAGGAAACCAGACCTGAAGAAAACCCACACATGCATGGCGAGAACATGCAAACTCCACCCAGAAAAGCCCCCAGCAGGGATTTGAACCAGGGCAACCTGCTCACTGAGAGGCAGCAGCTGTACCTACTGCTCCACCGTGTGCTGCCGTACACACGCTTCTCTGACTTATTGTTATTGCTTTTGATAAAAACGGGTGAAGTAAACAAAAAATTATCAGCATTGTCAAATATGATCAATTTGACTTATCATTTAACGTTTAAAATCTAATTTCTGTTGTGAAAACAATTGTGCTGCATTTATTTGTGCATAATTACAGATTTGTGCACCTATTTAGGTCAATAACATAATTAGACTGTTGTAGTCATCATTAAAAGTCCATAAAGATGATACAAAACAATGGTAACAAAAAAACATGACATTGCAAAAAGGAATCAAATGAATTAGTGCATGAAGTTAATATTATAGGAACTCTATCTAAAAGGAACCATTTAGTAGATAAAAAAGACATATTTGTAAAGTTAAACACACACAGAACTGAAAACTGAACAGCTTTTCTAACTCCAGCAGAAGGCCAAATGGTGCACTGATCAATACAAAAACCTTTGCTAAAGCTTTAACTCTGACATTTACCTTCAGCTACCTTTAATACAAAGAAGCTGATAATAATTGAGACTTAACTTCAGGTTGAGCTGTGTTATCTTTTGACGTAAATTGTTAAGAGCAGGGTCGTAAGTGAAGCTTTTCCTCCAGGTACACAGGCATGGAGATACTTTGATGTACGCAGAGTGCACAGTGTTGATTGCTAAAAAGATTACAGGGCTGTCAAGGCTGGCTCAGGTCCAGCACAGATTGACGGACGAAGAGTACAGGTGATTGGGGAAGTTGGGGCTGTGTGTGTGTGTTTTTTTGTGTATGTGTGCGTGAGAGGAGCCTTGTTATACACGTCTTCTCTCACTCCGAGACTTGAGCGACTGTTGAATCACAGATCCGAAGCCTGGAAAGAGGAGGAGAGAGGCAGCTGCTTCCACTGTCAGCAGTAGCTCATTTTACAAAATGCCGCAGTGGAGGGAAAAGTTTGAGCTGAGAGAAAACAATCAGGGAGAACACGGGCTTGACAACAAGAGAGTGGGAGAGCCAGCACAAACAATTTGCACACATTTATTAGTACAGCCTGTACTCACATGCATCCTCATCCATCCACCTAACCACCTTAGTTTGATTGACCCTTCATTCCTAAATGTCTTTCTAATGTCTTTCATTTCCCTCTATTCTGGATTTTATAAACACACACACATGCATGCACACACAGCTACTCACATTGCTGCTCTTATTTACCTTAGGAATCCTGTGGGGATTTCTATTAGCTGAAGGCTCCCCTCACAGGGACGGCGTTTGTTCCAGTCTACGTGGCAGATGTTCTTAGTGATTAGCCTTTAATTGGAGAATGCAGTGCCAATCTGCTGGTGTTCGACCTTGGACGAAGTCATTTGTTTAGTCAGATTTTGAATGTATCCCACCAAACCTAACAGTAAATGTCTGTGTTAGTGTGCTGACTGGATTATTAACCCACTTAACCCACTTTGAGCTCGGCATGTATATGTTTTGTTCTTTTACACACGCCTTTTTTTAAATTGTTGTTTTTGTTTTTTCTTGGCAGGTGGTACTACATTGTGGTGGTGCCGGTGACTCCATCAACGAGGCGATGGAAGAATCCAGACGAGATGGACCTGGATGAGGTGAGTGCCAAGCAGTGACTGATTGTCTATTGTGCCAGGTCAGGGTTCACAAAAAGCATTTTCTGTTCCAACTGGGCAGAGGGAGTTCCTGATTGTAGCTAATTAGCTCTACCCTCCTGGGCTTGGGGAGAAAGAGATTCCAGGGCAGAGAGATTTTAAAGAATGAATCATTCGGGTAGGTGGGGAGGATGCTGATTGGATGCCAGGTCTGCAAACAGTGGCCATCTGTTGAATCAAACAGTTTGTATCTACAGAGGATTGTATTAATGTTGTGTAACAACTGATGTGGAGATCAACTACACTTTGTACAGTGCTCTAAATAAATAAAAATGACTGTTTAAGTTTTATACAATTCATATGAGGATAAATAAGTACAAGTTTCCTAATCTTTTGAATAATAGTACCTTTTGTTCATGAGGAAATTTAAACTAAATGCTAGACTTAAATATTAATAGCAGGACTTTTAAGCAAACTCCATGGCTTGTTGATTCGAATCACTATTGTTTAAGCTCCCAGTAGAAATAACAGAGGAGACGGAAAAGGGAAAGCGATGGGACTCCCTGAGTCATTAAACACTGAGCAGGCCATTGTCTCCTCCCTCCAACATAATGATTTAATAAAGCTACATCTGGAGCAGTGCACAAGACATCACTGACAGAAAACAAAATGCTGCTAAAAACACAATGCCACAGTGCTGTGTGCTCCTGCTCATTTATTAACCAGGCTGGCAGACATGCTGAGATTGTGTGCTGGAGCAAGTACTAATTGCTTACTTTGTAGCATGGCTGCATTGTTTTCTGTTATGTCACCGTGCAAAGGGCATTTTAGCTCACCAGAATCATTATCTCCCATGGAGCCAAAGCCAGTCCTGGACCAACTGAACGAGTCCAAAGGGTTTGTTTATTATAGGAGTTAAGAGTTGTAGAAAGTTAGGTATTCAGTTGTTGCTATGCTAAATTTGAGGCAGTAATTAGGCATGCACAATATTATCGGCATGGTATCGGCATTGGTCAATATTAGTAATAAAGTTAAATATCGGACATTGGCCATTCCATCAAAATAACTCACCGATATAAAAAGCGCTGTTTTTTTTTAATATATATTTAATAACGTTACATAATTTTCAGCCCCCTTTTGGCATCTGCATTTGGTGGCAGGCCAAACTGACAAAGACCAAGCAGAATAATGTAGTATTTTAATTCCACAGCAGAGAAAGCTTTGTAGTCTCTGTAAGTAGGTCTAGGAAAAAAATAGAGGTACTGGTATCGGTTGTCGCCTAAATAAGTTTTAACATATCAGCATATCGGATGTCAGCCAAAAATCCAATATCGTGCATTCCTAGAAGTAATATATTATTTTGGAGCTTTCTTTTGTCTTGGTACATCTCTCTCAAGCTAAGTGTGTGTGTGTATTTGTGTGTGTGTTGCTATTTTTGACCCAAATGTTTGCCCTTTTTGCCTTTTCCGCAGCTGCTCAGGTCAAGCGACGGCCCGGTCCTGAGGCGCAGACGACACCTTGATTCTTCCAAAGTGTACATTGCTGCCAAACTGGATTCCCTGCCAACCACCTTCACCCTGGGTGATGAGAAGAACTACAATGGCTTCTACAACAGGCCCCTGACCAATCAACAGGAATATCTCTGCTTTGTACTGGCAGTGCTCCAGTACGAGGAGACAGACAGTGCTGCTAATTACGTAAGTCTCAATTTTACTAAGCTGTTTGTCAGAGTAAAGACTTCACTTGTAATTGAAACCAATTAATTTTACTTGTTCTGTAGTTTTCTTAACAGCCTTTTTAAACATTTCCAATAAGGCAGTTGCAAATCTTTTTTTTTTTGTTGTTGCTTTTTACAGTTTTATAGAGCCACCATTAAAACTATTGCAGCGTCTCCTGATAGCGCCCTTATCAGTTGACAGTAACATCAGAGATCCAACTCTGTCGTTTCTGCAGCCAGCAGGGGCACACACAGATGTCTTAACAATGCTAATACAAGACTTTGGGCTTTTTAAGTGAAGGCACTGTGCACTTGTCAAGCAGCACTAACATGAAGGCCCATCTCTCTATGGGATGGTCTAGGCTAAACTTCACTGCAGGAGGAATGAGAGTCTGCAATTGCTCTGGGCTCCTACACTACCCGGGACATGCATATTCAGTAGCAGGGCCCTCGGCAACCAGAAAAGGGAGAGAGTGTGAGTGCTCTGTGTCTGAAACCAAATTGTAAACTTTTCACCTATTTCTTTCTCTTTACTCCTGCCTTTGAGCTCTTTTTCTTTTTTCTTTGCATCTCATTCCCTCTCCACATCCTTCTCGACTGTGAAGACAGCAGAGGAGATTGATTAGTGCAGCTGGAGTTAAGAGAGAGACGAGGGCCTGGTCACAGGGCCAAGAGAGTGTAAAGCAGGCCTGATTCCCCTGAAATGCTACTTTACATGTCCCCAAAGCCCCTCCTCTCCCAGTAATCCCTCACTCCACTTTGAGATGGGGATGGATGTGCAAAGGAAGCCATGCTGGGCAGCTATGATATAGTTGACTTCAAAGAAGATGCCTAAATCCCATCGCTGCGCAAGACTCTCATTGTACCTGCATGTTGGATCACTGCAGCTCAGAACTGGTCTCCTGTACTTTTCCTGTTCTTAAGAAGCACTATCCACTTTTTGAACTGGATTGCTTTATCTAACCAAACCTTACTCACAGGGTGTGTCAGTAAATTTAACATTTTCCTTGAGGCCTGATTGCATAAAGTTTATGCAAATTGCATGCCTTGTTTCCCAAATGTGATAGTTTTGTTAAGAGGTCTTTTTACTTTGGGTCACTGCAAGTACTCCACAAATACAGTTTGATTCACTGGGTTGCCGCTTTGCCATTGATAAGTGTAACTCTTGTCTTATCGGTTCATTCAGCTGTAGGTGATTTGCCACAGTAAGATGTTTCCCCGCTCTGTGGGCGAGATTGTTACTGGTCATTGTGTTCGAGCCGCTCTGCCCGTTGTTTTTGCACTCAGGAAGGAAGAAAAATAGCTTTTACTGTAGCGTGTCTTGTAACATAACTGTAGCAGCATCGTGCTTTCACTTAAAATCTTTGAAACATCATGTCCTTAGTACATAAAAGAGCTACAACAGAGGATTGGATATCATGCACACATTTTAAAATACAATGTCTTCGTTGTAAACTGAAACACCTTCTCTTTTGTCCCAAAACGCTTTCTTGTATGTGTTTAACACACCAAACAATTTGGCGGCTGCTGGCAGGCTGTCTTTGATTGCCACATAAACCCCTTAACTGCGCTTTTTGGATAAGTCAGACACCACAGCAGCGTTTGTTTTTTTGTCACCCTCCACATGGCACTTGCTAACATTTATCACCAAACACACTGTTGCAGAAGGTAAAGTGCAGCAGCACCGCCACAGTTGGCAGAAGCTGCTGCAAGCAGGATCTTCACCAGACCCAGGAGATTAAAACAAGTACTGGGATAAATGACTTGTGTCTTTACTAGCCTTCCTCGCCACCAACCCAAACTCCCCTAGTGTAGATCAAAACAGACCGCCAGGGTTTAATAAGCTCTCGTATATCAATGGCCACAAGCAGCCGCCATCGGGTGAATGGAAGAAGAGAAGGAAGGGTGGCAAAAGGAGAATAGGAGAAATAAAGGAAAAGAGAATGTGCCTTCTTGTTTCCTTAGCACCCACAGTAAATAAACAAGCCTGGGGAAGTGTGAAATGGGATGATAGATGCTGGGTGTGTATAAACAGTATCATTTAATGCGGAAGGAGAGTGGGAGATGGAGGAAGCATGCTATGTGAAGTGAGGCAGAGTGGAGAGGTGGTGTTGAAGAGCAAGAAAGATTTATTTATTTATTTTTGCCTTGTGTCCAGTCCAGCCTGTGAGGCTTAGATGAGATAAAGTGAACCTGTCGCAGACGAGGAGATTGTGCTAATGTGTGCCTTTTGTATGATAAGAGAAAGGTGAGGTTTTGGCCAAGTGGGGAAAAAAAGAAACATTGTGATTACTTGTGTTCACCATATTTTGCTGCTTGAAGTTCCATGCGGGCATTTATATTCTCCTCACTTGCATGAAGAATTTGCTTTGTTGCAATAATTCTGTTGCTGTAGGCTCAAAGCACCCATAACATTGAAGACTAGCTTCTTTTGGAATTTGAAAGGCTTTGACAAATGGTATCAAGAGGGAATTATGAAAACAAGATGGCTTTTTTGTGTTACAATGCATATTCAAGTCCAACTTTTCAGGGGTGGCACAGATGCAGGCATCAAATGTTCAGCTGTGCTGTGTCACTTCCACTCCAGAGGAGCTTTCCTCCAGCGATGCCTCCAGTTATCTGGATTCCTTTTATTTATTTATGATATACTTTAGTTATTCATAATAGAAGCACAAAGGAACACAGAATTACAAGTGAGTGTCCAATTCATTATACAAATACATACACTGATCAGTTATAACATGCAAACCACTGGTAAATGAGGTGGAAAAACTTCCTTTTTCACTAAGTTCTATGGGGAAATTGGGATTTTATTTATGTGGAAGCCGTTCTGGCTCTTACCACTAACCTGCACATTGTTGCAGAGCAATCATGTCCTCCTACAGCAACAGAATCTCTAACAGCAATGACCTTTCTCAACAGGGCAACCCCGTCTGCAACATTGCAAAGATTGTGCAGTAACATCTTGAAAAGGTTGAACCGATTGACATATACTAGATGTTAAATTCTAACACTGATCTTTTATGGTCATTACGAGATTAAATGATCATTGAAATGGCAATCAGACTATTACATAAAGTGGGATATTGGGAACATACAAATCCATTGTTTTTTAAATCAAATGTACTGAAATTCTGGGACCTTGTAAAATTCAAAATCTACTTTGTATACAATTTATGTTTGAAGTATGAAACTGTCAACTTCCACACAATATTCAAAAAAGTTTTTGATTTGGGGGGGGGGGGGTGTTTATAATTTAGGAGAAGGAAATAAAAAAAAAAACCCAGTATATCAGAACAACCTATAAGAGTTTTTGTATATCAGTGTGTGGAGTAGATCTATGGAATGGATTAAATGATGAGCTCAAACAAACTACAAATATAAGCCAGCTTTAAAAAAACAGTACAAAAATGAACTTACTGAAAAATATGTTGTATAGGATGGGTGTTTCAAAGACCAAAAATGCTATTGTTGATATTAATGATGTGTAACTATTTGTACATTCAATGATGAGAATGTGAGGATTAAGCGTAATTTAATGTGGGAGTATAATAAGTTTATTTGGTGTGGGGAAACTAAAATGATTGTATATTGATGTGTATGATGGGGGCAGGAAATCATAAGATCTTTAAACAAATTGTGTAAACTTGCATGTCATTGGCATGACTGTTTTTTTTTTTTGTTTTTTTGTTTTTTGTTTTTACTTATTGTCTGTTTGAAATAAATAAATAAATAAGCTGCTGTTAATCACTGTTGTATAACATGAAGTACAGCATTTTGCTATTTCAAAATAAAGGTACTTCAAAAATCAACTGAAATGCACAAATAATTACTAATATGTTAGGCCATCGTTAAATTATAACTAGAATTGTACAGATTGACTGAAAAACCCTCAATCGTCCTAATATCAGAAGCAGAATATTAGGATTATGCATTTGATTTTAATTGTCTTTTGTGAAAGAATAATTAAGAAAGGACTATACAATTCTATACATAATTCTACATATTCCATCAATCACTTCAAAACAAATTTTGCAAATGGCAGCTTGGTATTCAGACAGTCTGAGAGACTATGCAGTTTCTGGTCCTGAATGGTGAAAGAGACATCCGAGGGCAAAAGTGAATGTAGAAAAGAGCTTATGGAGTGAACTTTGCGACAAGAAAGAGGATTCATCAGAGCAGACAGCACATTTCTGTTTCTCATAGATAAAAACAGACTATCTCACTTACTTTTTGTACCTCATATTTTTTGGTCTCTTTATCTCCTCACTCTCCCTGTCTCTGGCTTTCACTGTGCCAAGCAGCAAGGAGGAGCGTGTGGGCTCCTCAGCCTCCCCGGAGAGGCAGAGTGAGCTGCGGATACATAACAGGCATGTTTGTTTGTCTGGCACACGCCCTGCGGCTTATTTAAGCCATTTTTGGAGAGGCGGGGAACTAGCTCGGTCAATGATGAGTTGAAACAAGTGTGCCTGCACTGTGTGTAGCAGAAGCTTCGTTCAGGGAGTGGCAGAGCGGAAGCTCCGTAGCCTACAGGTCTTAATAGCATGCTGGATATTTCAAGTTCAAGTCAACTTTATTGTTGTTTCCATCACATATAGTACATAAGGTGGAACGAAATTATGTTTGCAGGGTCCCAGTTACACCCAGAAATAGCAAAATATAAAGTATGAAAAGAAAGCGTAAATAAGATCTAAGATAAGCACTAAGATATATGCTAAATAAACGCCAAACGGTGCATTAAAAGATCTAAGACGTACGCTAAACACTACTAATGAAAAACAATACGGCATAACAACAGCAGCCCGAACATAAGTCATATACATGTAGAATTGTCGCAATAAGCAATAAATCAATTAATCGCATGCTAAATAAAAAATAGCTACCTCATATTCATTTATCGGCTTTATCAGTTCTTCGTGCTCTGTCTTTCTGAAAACACTGGATGACAAAAGGCTCAACTCCCAATGACCCCTCCCTTTCTCTTTTCTCTTTAAAATCCATTTTAACCGTCCAAAACCCTGTTTTTGGATCGTTAAAAGCAACTAATCTAAGAAGCTAAGCTAACAGGCCAACCTCGGGGGGAAAAAACCTCTGACTTGTCGAAGCTCCAAGATTCACGGTTAAAACCTGTGCCTTTGTGTAAAAAGTTTTTCTCTGCAAAAAGAAGCTGAGAACTTGTTTACTATTTTTTTTATTAAAAGCTTTGTGTGAAAAATGCTATGCTAAAGAGCTCAAACCACACAGAGCGTCCGCCATTTTGAGAATCAAAGAGAGACAACCCATGTCACATTAAGGGGCCTCCCTCCCATTTCTTTTAAAGAGAACGCTGCTCGTTTTCTCGCTATCCATCCTTTGGTTCAAACAGTCTTATCCTGCCATCCAGTAGTCAAAAAAGGTACTACATGCAAAACAAATTAACATTTCTTCTTACTATTATTGTGAAATTTCAAACTATATTATTGTTCTTTGCAATAATTTCTGAGACAATTAATCACCAGCAAAATTTGTTATCGTGACAGGTCTACATGCATGCTGCTACCATGACGCCTCTGCTTCAGTCTCCTTCTCTGGCTCCTCCTCATCTGTTTCTCATCGCTCACCCCCTCTTGTGATCACTTACTGTGCCTCAGACACACACTTGGAATCATTCACACACATACACACTTAACGGCTGCAACTTAGACAAACATTCACTTGTAGAGAGAGGAGTTTGACAAAAGGGTTTCAAAAACTCAAGCACCATAACTTTTCACTACACTTCCAGAACCAAATACGTCTTGCAGTCATTCATTCGAAACTTAAGCATCCATTGCTTTCTTTGCTGTCTCCTCTCACCAGGGTCTAACATAACTTTATTAAAATCAGTATTCAATATCTCATTTATTTTTTGCATTTTGATAGTCTCATAAAATCAGTTTAATTCAAGCTCTCAAAGCTAATAGTGAAATAGAAAAAAACTCTTTAGCTAAGTTAGCTGAAAACGAGTGTTGAGTTGTGTATTATCTGAAATAAGGATTAAACGAGACAGACGCGATTAAATTAATTGCTGCTACTACTATTTCTTTTTTGCACTCAAGTTCCGAACTCTTAAAGTTTCTTGACTGTTGGAACTCCAAATGAACAGACATTGGTATATTAAAGATATGGTATGGTTCGCAACTTGTGAATACATCAGTTTCTGGATCGACAGCAATCATAGGCTGCAGGTGATGCACAAATACAACCAATTTCTGTAAATTACACACATATGTGCTTGTAAAACAGAGCTGCAACTTTACAAATGTGACATAGCTAGCTCATCTGCTAGTGGAACATTAGGCGTGGCAAAATATTGTGAACCTTTCACATCAGCATTTTTATTCATTTCACTAGAGTTGTTGCTTTGTTTAGTCCATGCACGTTTGACAATCTTACCACAGTCAAGGCATCATGGTTAGTCTTTTGAAACTGGAGCATACAAATAAAAAAGGTCATCCAAGACCGCAAACATTTCTTGCAGCCGCACATGATGTGAAAACCATCCTATACATGAGCTCTTAGGGTTTCTTCAACTGAGAACTTAAAATAGAGTAAAAACATCATCAGCCTCAGCTCGAATAAATGCATGGAATTTTCATTAGCTACCGAGACATTTCAGATCTCAGAAGTGGTGTTCAACAGGGGTCAAAAATACAAAGCTTAATACCTGAAAGTTATCTACCGGTACTCTGGTCATCCATACTTAACAGTGTGGGGATTGTACATAAAGAAACTAAACCTCTCGCAACCCGTTCTCGTCCAAAAGTACACACGATAGTTTTGAGTTGTAAGAGATCTACTAATGTCTCTCACTGTCTGACTCACTCTCAGGCTCACACATTCCTTCACAGCACCACCGCCTCTTTGTGATACTGCTCTGCGAGGGCAGAAGCATTATTAGCTGCGTGACTGAGCTTTTATCAGATATTAGGGCCGTTCAAATGGATGATCCCACTACATCGCCGTGACCAACAGACAAAAAAACCTTCTCTTTTTGTTCAGACCTCTCCCTACTCTTCCTCTCTTAGCCATCTCTGAAAGAACAGCTGCAGTTATTTGTTACTAAGGTAAAAAAGGGAACATTTTCCCAGGAATCCCTGCAGGGCAATGTCCCTAAGCCTCTTTTGGGCCCTCCAGAAAGAACAGGAAGTCTCACAGTGTCGTCACACTAGAGCGTACCATTGCAGTGCTGCTTCTCTTTGCTTTTAGATAATAGGTTCCTCTCAAAAGCCCAGCAAACTCATCTCACAGTGTGTGTTTGTATGTGCAAGAGGAAAAGATAAATGAAAAACGCTGCTTCGAGCTACCGCTGTTATATGAAAATGTGAATCTGTTCACTTTCCTGCTTGAGTTATCTTGTGTCTGTGCCTAATATCAGTGCACGCTGGTTTGCACGTACACGATTGAGACATGCTGTACCACGCACACACCCATAAGGCCATAATGTAAATTTTTCCGGCAGTTGCCCCAGAGTACGAGAGATACCAGCACTATATGACAGAGCCCAGGACTCTTTGAGCTCATCTCAGCTTATCTTTCCAATTAATATCTGCCTGTGTGCCAAAGAGCGCGCTGCTGTGCAGCTAATGATGCGGATTACTGCTGCCTGCTGCCCCGCCACTCCTGCTGCATGCTGGGAGCCCAATTCCCTTCGAGGTCTGCGATCTGTCACCCATACCCCTCTGCATACCCCTCTCCTATCCCCTACCTGCACATCTTATCAACATTCAATAGGTGGCACGCTGAGCTCTAATGACAGATGCCGCACACCTCCCTCTCCCTCATCTGTCAGCTTGCTCTTCTCAGTTATTCTCTCCCTTCTTGCCTCATTTTTTTAAACACCATCTTGCATTGCTTTGTCAACTCATTCCTCAAAAAAAAAAAAAAAAAATTCACACACACCTATGTGTCTCCGCTCCAGCCCTCCCCCTCCGTCATTTAGAGACGATAAGTAGGAAGATGTCTCATTTACAACCAGGGTGGAAACGCACCCTTACCGTCACCTCTTTCCTCCCCTCCTCCTCCGTCATGGTGTGAACACTAATGAAGAAGAGATGAGTCCTCGTCTGTGCCCTCATTTATCTCAGCGAACCAAGGGACACGCACGCTTATCCACACCTTTCTGTCATTACCACTCATACTTCCCTTTCTCACGCTTGCTCTCTCAGCGGCCATTTCAGTTTCCTCAAACTGAAATTCTTTAATAGAAAATAATAACCGCATTATGGTTGTTGTTTATGAGAAAGTGTCATTTGGGTTGAGTAAACTTTGTTGCATATTGTCTTTCTCCTTCCCTAAAGTATGTCCCATTACTACAACAGCATAGCAAGAAATCTGCAGAGCATACAGTTACTTTAGCTACAGAGGAAGCTGTATAATACAATTCTGTCACTCTTTTCCTGTCCTTAGTGTCTGACTTTGCAAGACTAAGCCCCTTTTGGAATAAAGACCATGTCAAGTTGTAAAGGGAAAACTTTGCATAGATTTTTTATTTTTGGTCTGAATAAACTCAACTCTTATGTTGCATATTTTTCCCTATTTTTTAATTTGCTTGTTTTCTTTTACAGATGACTTTTTCAGCCAGTCCCTACTCAGACCCGATCCAGATTACAGCAAAAATGGAACAGGGGATGGATCAGCCTGAAATGTTGTGGGTCATGGGCCCAGTATTGGCAGTAATCGTCATCATCATCATTGTGATTGCCATCCTTCTCTTTAAAAAGTAAGAAGTCCTGCTTGTGTTTATGTTTCCCTTTTTTTTTTTTTTTTTTTTTTTTTTTTTTTGGTTTGAGGTTAAACAGCAATGGCAACGGTGATTGTAAGTTTCTTCTGGTTGCATCAGGAATGGTAATAAGACACTTGCACTAGGCTGCTCACTATCCAAACAATAACACTTAGTTTCCTTACCGCAGTATACAGTGTGATGTGAAAAGGATTGATTTGTATCTCAGACAAAAGATTCTGGCCCAGTTGGCTGTTGTCAACAATACTATGTGAAGTGTCAGAAGAATTGGCAGCTGACATAGCCGCTTTAATAAAATCACAGCTTGGCTGTCAAATGCTCTTAGATAGGAGTGAAAAATGTGTTTCGGCAACACTGTTGGTCATTTTAAATCAGAAACAGAAGGCTGCAGCAGAGGGCTTAGCTAAAAGCTCAGTCAATATCTCCTTAAAGCACTTGAGCGGGCCCTGCGCAGTATGCCGTGATTACAAATAGACGAACAAAATGCTCTGGAGGATCAGACGCACAAGGAATTGTACTACTTAGAGTAAAACAATTTCAACATCAGGTCTTTATTTGACGATACCTAATAATCTGTGGTTAAAAATCCAGACGTTTTTACATCTTGAATTTATATTTCTAGTTAAAACTGTTCTGTGATTTATATACTTTTTATGCATTTAGTTCTGGTCTTGTTTCTGTTTCTTTGGATTCATTGTCACAATAAAGTTTTTATTTTTAAATTTTAAAGATCAAATAACTAATCAGCCATTCTCACAAACATGATTCAAACACAAATAAACGTATTCGTTGCTAAAAAAAAAAAATTGAGCTAAACTGCTTTTCTGTGGTTGCAAACAATTAGTTTCTTTTTTTTTATTATTATTATTTCTATATATATTTTTTACCAACTACTTCTTAAAAAACATGCTAGTTCTACGGTAGCATCTTCAGCAGAGGAACATTAAAATGCTAATGTGATTTGGACATCATAAAGATACCATTTGGACTGAAATCTATTACTGTACCTGCAAACCACTATTTACCTGTCTTTAAATTGCCCTGATTAAGTCCCACATTCTGTCTTGTCCTAGCGGCTCCATTACAGATTCTGAGTTTCACATCGTACCTGTTCTCCAACCTGCCATCCACAGAATGTGCAGCTGCTGTCTCCAGTGGACTTAAAAAGCTCCTGGTTAATAATAGGCCTTGAGACGGCTCACTGCTGAGTAGCACATCCTCTGTCTGGAAGTCCTTTCTCTCTGTAGATACAGATTGACAGAAGGGACTGTAGGGAGGAGGCTGTGTGCCCTTTTCACTGTGTACTGGCAGAAAATGTGCATAGAAATAATCACACTGTAGCTCTGGCTGCTGTTGCTACCTTCAGTGTCACCAAGCCTGGCACCAGCAGCAAATAATGATAAAACTGTTCACAAAAGCCTCCGGCAACAGTTTGGATAATTCTTTTTGTTCTGTGCCTACATTTCTTTCAGCAGAGATTTTGTGTGTCCTGTATATAGTAAAAAGTTAGAGCAAAATGTATTCAAAGAAAATAAAAGTTCATGGGTAGGATTACACATTAACTCCTCCCCCTTTTTATCTCCCCCCCCCCCCCCCACACAATGAATGCAGCAAACAGGAAAGGTGGGTAACATTGATTCTAACAATGTGTCCATCGCAGCTGTGTTGTGAAATTGATGTCCATCTGCTCTTTGGGGTTGCAGAGTTGCTACCTCCACTTGTGAAACAAACAAAAACAAAAGGTAAACCTTCAGATAGGATTAAAGCAATGTCCAGGCTGAGTTGGACAAGACGTATAAGACAAGAGAGGCAGCAGACTCTGCAACCCTCTGTGACTGAGATCGAGGGAACTCCCAGGTCAAGTCCATGTACCGATGCATGTTCCACATCCAGTGCCAGTGTTCCTTCTCAGATTGTCCTGTCTGCCATGGTTTGTCTCCATGCTGTGTTTCATTATCCAGCAAGTGACAGTGCGCCCCTTCAAGACTGGTCCCATCTGAATATGTTAAGGCATCACCTGCTGCTGAATGGGCCATTGTGAAGTAAACGCCAGCTGAGGAAACGGCTCAAAAAGACACGCTCCCATCTTTTTAAGCTGACATTTTTCATGGAGACTCATGCCTCCACTTTTAGCCTGTTTTTTTTTTTTTTTCCTCTGCCTCATCGTGGCAGGAGCCTTAACAAAGGACCCTGTTCTACCCTCATTAAGGACCACCTTTACTGCACACAAACACTCGCACTACATATGTGTGCGCGTTCTCACACGTCTTCACCCTCATTTTCTGCTGAAGATTAATAACCCCCACAGGGTTTTCTGCCATGTTTATTTTAGGGCAGCACTAAAGCGTCATGTAGATTGCCATCTGATTGGGTCAGAAGGACGCATGAGACGTGTAGAGAACAGATCACAGATGCCAGACTCTTAACCCCTCCCTCAGCCCAACACAGATCCAGCACTGATCTCTGGGAAAACTGGACACGGTCTGGCTCGGCTCTCAGTTGGAGAGGAAGAGATGCTTGTCAAAGATTAGCCGTCATGCAGTTCATATTAGCTTAAGCCCCCGCAGCATAAGATAACAGGTGGCGGTGAGGCCCTGGTTCCAGCAGCTAAGGGTGGACCAGGTTAAGGCTGCGTGTGCACCACCGGCGTTGTGTATTCTCACCACGACATGCCTCGACAGAAGGCCCTGCTCCTTCTTAAAATCGTGCTCGCCACTTGCAAATGGAGTGCAATGAGATGTGAAATTTCCACAGGGCGCCCTGATGCTTCTTTCTGCCCATTTCCATTTGCTGTCAGAAGGTTTGTGTGTTTGCAGCTGTATGGGTGAGGGTATGTGTGTGCGTCTGTTCGTCTGTTTGTGTGTGTTAACAGATGCTGGCTGTCTGAACACAGGCGGACTGCGTTTGCGGTTACTTTCTCCGCCTGATGGACGAACCTATGCTCGACTGAGCTAAGGCAGTCCAAGCTGCGCTGTTCTGTTCTGCGCTTTGCTAGACTCAGCTAGGCCCGGCCTGGCGGCACAGGTGCTGCAGAACTGCTCTAATTATCCAGTGTTGTGCCACCCAGCTGATGAGCTAATTACAGCAGCCGCCTGTTTTCCTCTCAATCTGGAAAGCCAGTAAACACAATGTGTTGTTAGCACACACACACGCAGCAGTAGAGAAGAGCACACAGTTACGTCTTTCCAAACACATACTTGTGTTCCCCACACAGCAGCTGTCACCTTTGCAGCAACAAACCCAACCTAGCACACTCTAGCAAAATTACAGTGTTCACATTAAATTCAAGTTCTTCTCAAATTAATGGGGATAGGACCCTCGTACGTAGCGTCTCTTGGATTTCAGGTCCTCAAAACAAGTTTTAAGAGCCATTAAATGTGCTACCAACCTCATCAAGTGTGAGAATGAGTCAAAGTGTGTGCAGGGAGAGTAATAATTGATGTCATCTTAAATCATCCTGTCATTTCTACTCTGTTTGCAGAGCCTGTGACTAAGTTAGAGCTCCTTTATTTTTTGTTAGACAGAATATAATCTAGTTATTGCTTTTTGTGTGTTTGTGCCACAGAAAGCGAGCATCGCCCTTACCAAAAGATGAACACTCAGGTGGCGTGAAAGACTCGCTGTTGGCCAACTCCTCCGATCCTGTGGAAATGAGAAGACTCAACTACCAAACTCCAGGTAATAGACATTATAATAGTATTTTATGCACTAATGTGAAGTTCATTTAAAGCTTGCTTTGCTTTAAGAAATACAATTATAATTGATGGTAAAGATGATTCGAGAAATTTTCAAGCACCAAAAGGCTGTGTTGTACCACAGCCTTTTGGTGCTCAGGAGTTTCCAAGGTTGTGAAGTTGGTGCAGCCCACACCAGAACCATATGTGGCAGGTTTGTTTGGTAGGTGTGCAGCCCACTCCAGTTGGGAAAATCGGAGCCGTCAGCAAATTGCAGCGGTGCTGCACGCCAACCAGTCTGGAACCAAATAGCATATTTTTGGCCTTATACACAGAAGTGACATATTTATGGATTTTTCCCCATATTTATAAACCAATTTTTGGCTGAAATATGACAGTATTCATTCATTCTGACTGAAAATACTGAACTCTACCATTTTTCAGCCGCTAAATGGCAGCAGAGTAGTATGGCATGCCATTGTGTCATGTATTAGGTAAACATGGCTATTAATGACACAGTCAGCTTGCTATAGCCTGCCACCTTCATCTTTGTCACCTGGAGCAACAGCCAAATCAGCCTCATTTTATTGCGTTGCCTCGGCGAAATGCAGCTAATTTAACCATTACAGTGCATTTATTAAGTAAAAGTTCAACTGTGACACACCTTTGCTATAATGTCGAGCAAACAAATATTTTTTTAGGTGGTTATCTTGCTAGATTTGTACAGCGACTCGTCCCATGTACCTGCTTGCTTCCGCTTGTCGGCTTTTGAAATGCAGCTGATTTGACCGTCAAAAGTGCATTTATTAAGCAAAAGTTAGACTGAGACACACCTTTACTATAATTTTGAGCAAACAAATAATTGTTTTTAA
>JARVGQ010001954.1:27873557-27884775 GCA_031762355.1 Hypsolebias martinsi | reverse complement strand
AGCAACATATTTATGGATTTTTCCACTTTATTAGACATATTTGGACTGATGCGACTTATAAGGCGGAGCAACGTTTATGGCGGAAAATATGGTAATTCAGAAGTGACCCTAATCTGAGTCTCTCATTCAGATCCAGATCACTCAGAATAAAAATTAAGTCACATCTTACATTATCTAGATTTGTTAACTTTTACAGTTTGAGCGTTTGGAGCATCAGTTTATCAATATTTTAATGGTCATACAGGAGCATGTGTGTGTGTGCTTGTTACACTGTGTTAAAAGTGTGTGCTAATGTCTGTTTGGCTTTTAATTACTGCAGTTGTGATTACTGTATTTTTTAATGCAACCATTTTTCTTCATAACTGAAGACAAGTATCTTCAGAAACTTGAAGCGTCAACTGTGATTCGTAATTCTGCTTTCAAAAAACTTTTTTCCCAAAATTCAGCCAGACTCTAGACAAGCTTTTCAGAGCGGTTAACCTGCGCTGAGAATGTCTCCATCTGTCTTTTGATGGCTTTCTCTGGTCAGTTGTGGTATTTGTGGATCTTTTCTGTTTATCTGTGGTTTGTAGCTGCTGTGACTGTTTGATGACGATGCTCTGCTCATTTTGTCGTCTATTCCAAGGCCGTTAGTTTGATCAGTGGAGCAAAAATGTCTTGTAAGGGAAACTAAACTATTTATTTTGGTCATCATACCCAGCTGACAGTATCAGTGGAGTCAAGCTGACAGATTTCTGTCCACACACAGCTGTGAAGTGGGTGGGTGGGAGAAGAGGGGGACTTGGCTTCTTCCTATTTCCTCATGATCTTCTTCCTCCTCCCCTGGTCCTCACTTCTCCTCCCTCCATGAGCTCCTTTCATTCCCCCCCTCACCCCCACAAGCTGGTAATGAGTCCTGCTGCCTCTGATGTCAAGGTGAGCCAGGCCGAAGGAACAATGGAGCTGAGAGAAAATGTCAGCCCTGGTGCATGGGTGTGTGTGTGCGTTTTCTCTTTTGTGTGTGAGTATGTGTGTTTCCCTTCTCACGGGTTATTAAAGATCCCATTTGCCATACACACACACACACAACCCTTTGAACTCCTGCAGTGGAATTAAGCAGTGCTGCTGCTCTGAAAGAGCCCGGTTCTGCCATCCTCCCACTCCACCTCTCTCGGCTTTTGTCTTCCGTTTCCCCCTGTAGGGTAATCCCTTTTTCTTTCCTCTCGTCCTCTCCCCTCTCGCTCTCTCTGTACGTCAACACTTATTTCCTTCTATTTTCTCCCGTACCACCTCTGTTTTGCTTCAAGTGCGGTGATTATCGAGAATCACAGAGGCTCCATCTAGATCGTGAAATCGTATGAGACTTCAAGCTTGAACTGAGTGAATATTGAGCAGCCTGTTCCTTTATTCTCCTGCTCGTTTTGCATTTAATTCGTCCCCAGCAGGTGAACACTCCGGCTCTGATTCTGATTGTTGAGTCGTCTAACAGCAGCTCGTGTCTCCAGCATGTTTTTCTTTTTTTTTTTTTTAAGTTGTGTGTGTGTGTTGTTTTTCTTTTCCACAACACTCAGAAATACAATTTTATTTCAGTTTTTCATACCATATATATAAACTGAATTGTAGTTTGTCCACTTATTCTAATAATAATAATAATAGAAGTAGTAGTAATAATAATGCACTTCATAAATTATAGTCAAATGTTAAGATGTTTCAGTCTTGTTCTCTTTTCTGTATATTTGGGTGTAAATTATTCACAAAATCCAAAAATATTGTATTGTATTGAACTTTTTTTGATTACTGTATATTATAAAATCCAAAAGGTTTGCATTCTGGTTGTTACTGAAAAAACGTGCTGTGATTGCAAAAACTAAATGTCTGCTAAATGTTAACTGACGTGCAGAAAAGTAAAAGCATTTGCAAGTAAACTTTTATTGATATTCTAAATGTTTTATTACAAAAAACAATAAATCTCTTCGTGTTTTTCTGCTTCTGCGCTCAGTTATACATGTATCTAAATCACTGTTTTTATGAGTGAACAATGCGATAGTTTGTAAAGATTCAAAAGATTTAACAATATTTTTGAGTTGTTATATCCTCAAACAAAATTAGCATACCTAGCGCACAGTTATATACGCTTTCACAAGTTACCACACCTATTATAAATAATTTGCTTGTATTGGAAACAATATCTTAATTTGACGTCTATCAGTATTTATTTTAACTGGAGTCAAATACGTTAAAGAGAAAAAAATAAGTAGGCAAATGACAAATTTAGTTGATAAAACTGATCGATTGGTCGAAAACGGGTCTCGTTCTGCTTAAAATGTGAATTGTCCATCTGATGTTCCTTAATGCAACACGAATAAGCAGAAGAATGATGTTTTGTCACCGGAGTTTGGAAATGAACAAATTAGACCCACTAGAACTTTTTTAAACAAAACACATTTTCCCAAGCCGACCATGTGATAACTAAACATTTTGCAGAGAGCAGCTGTCTCTTTTGTGGTAATGTGAAAATTCCCATTAAGATTTTAAACCAAAATATTTTCATTTTTTAATAGAAATACTGACATTATAACTAAATAAGCATGTCAGTTACAACTACATGCCCTTTTACTCTGTCATTAGATGTGCTTCTTTTTTTTTTTTTTTACCTTCCAGCAGTTTCCACAAAGTCAGTCATGTTGTTCTTTATCAGTATTAATTTGACTGCAAAGTTTTTGACTATTCTAACAGGTAAACAACAACTAATTTTCTCCATAAACTGCAAATGTGAAAACACTGTCAGACGTTGTACAAGCAGTCCAGCCCTGAGGTTAAAAGGCTCATTTGAAAAAAAGAGAGATTTCAAAAGGATGATCAAGCTAAACTTCTTCATATTTTTTTCTTCATTTAGTTTGAACATAATCACCAAATCGTTAATGTATTTGCGAGTAATTTATGGAGGCCATCGTGTAATTTGAGGATAGCAGTACTCTTTCAAATGTGCTCATTAAAATAACATAAATTAGATCATTTTTATTTTATTTAATCCACGATGCTTCCAGATCTGACTAAACATAAATCTACTGAGGCGATGTGATAAACTATAACATAATGGTGGCCAAAAATACAAGTTTGTGGTAAACTGGAAGTTTCCTCGTGATTCAAACTGTAATAACGTGTAGTTATTAGTCCAGTACACTGATTGTTCTCTTGCTGTCACAAGAGAGGGTGTTAAGGTTAAGCTTTTTGTGCAATCCTTTAGCAGTCCAGAGTGCGCTATTTGACTTGTCCTGAGAGGGTCAACACCATCTGCTGTTCGCTCTTAACTAGCTTGAAAGGTTATTTGCAGATACTGCATGGCCCTAGTGTGATCCCGAGCCACCTCTATTGATTGAGTGTTCTTCTTCCTCCTTCCTTTACTCTCCTCTCTCAACAGGTCCCAGCTCTCATCGCTGCCCCAACACTCCAAGTTAGTCTGTTTTCTCACCTACTGCATACTTCCCACACATGCAGCCTTTCTTCTTCACTTCCTTGCTCCTGAACCCATTCCCCTGTTGCAATCCTGACAGACATCACAAGCTGACAAGCTTGTAGCCTCTGGCACTCCAAGGATGCAGCAATGGCCTACTCCTGGCTGTGAACTTCCCACAACGCCTTTATGATGCGCTAGCAGAGGACACATGGCTTTATGGATAGTTGAGCAAGGCAGCCAGCTACATTTGTTTGACATTAGCTTTGTTACCTATGGGTTCACCCTCTATTTAACCAAAAACTTAGGCCTCCACAAACACACATTCATGGTAATGTGTTCACTGGCCTCTTTGTGTGATGGCATTAAATTTGTATAATTGGTCAGGCCTCATCATGTAAAGTGACCTGAGTTACCAGCCATTAGCTATTAACATTAAAGCAGTAATAAGCATGCAAAGGTCCCCACCTGAAAACATGGCTTTTGACCTTACAGATACGCTCAGCCAAAGATGCTAATGTTAATATATAATAAAGCCCTTTTTAAATTGTCTGATCTTTGTCACTTCAAGGGCAAGCAGTGGGTAAGGTTAACGATGCTCTATCTTTAACCTTATTTTCTTCATGCGTTGCATACAGTTAACTTTTCACCCGTAGAGCTAGTTCCCCGCATTTAGGTACAGAGCCTTGTCATGTTCTGAAGTCCAGGGTGAATTTGTGTTTGTAGATTAGCAAAAGGTCATCCCACAGTCCAGCAATGTGGAGTCTGTTGTTTAAAATAAACCAACCCAAGTGCAAAGTGCCATTGCAGTACAAAGTGGTATTGTGATTTTTTTTTTTTTTTTTTTTTTTTGTAGAGATTTGTGAGTTTTCTTCTTTTTTTCTGTTCCTGTCTCTACCACCAAGTTAAGTTGATGAAGCCAGAGAGATGTCTGTATCATGCTTCCTTCAACGGAGCATACTCACTCAGTCACTCATGTGCATCTTCGTTCCAACCTCACCTCTGTCACTTAGCATGACGATATCGCCAAACGTCATCAGCCCGTTTCAACGTGTGCTCTCTGTATTCTTGTTTTGGGTTTTTTTTTTACCTTTCCCCATGCACAGTCACCTCATGGTCCCACTGGCAGCATCACTCACCTTGTGGTTCGACCATTGTAACTGTAAATCAATGTCCATTTTATTGTAAAACAGCCAAGTCTCACTCTTTCCTCTCGTCCCTGTCCTCTTCCTCTCTCTCAGGGATGAGGGAGCACCCACCCATTCCTGTCATTGAACTGGCTGACCACATAGAGAGACTTAAAGCCAACGACGGCCTCAGGTTTTCCCAGGAGTATGAGGTAAGAGCAACCCACCACTGTGGTGCCTGTAATTCCTGCTCTTTGAAGAATATAAATGGGTTTCTTTGTTATTGTGTCAGGGAGGACCTTTTTCTTTTTGATCTCGTATGCATGTATTCTAATGGATTATGGAAGACTTTTTACATTCTTCACTCATTTTTACAACTCCATTACCAATCCTACTAGGAAACCAACACTTACATTAAATGCTGGGAGATGCGCTTTCACAAAACTAGCAGGTGGTGGGTCGCTTAAGCAATCTGTGTTCGTCTTGCCGTTTCCCTGAAGAATGTTTTTGCAGGCGGTTTCTCCATTGCAACTCAGTGAGGGATTATCTCTTGTCAGTGTTCTTCACCACACACACAAAAAAAAGGAAAGGGGGACAAATTTGCATTTAAAGTGGTACATAGTTGGTTTTGGGTCTGAGCAAGGCCAGACGAAGAAGAGCGGCATCCTTGAATACAGAAAAACACGATTTGTCTTTTACTTATTTGCTTTGATTGTTGAATCTGTCTGTTCTAATCAGCCCTATTGGATCCAACTAGAGTGTTGCAGTGGTTGTGAATCTTTGCTTTTAGATTTATCTAGAAGGTCATGTTCTTACCTGTGTCACTGTGTTTGTGACCAGTGTTAAGATGGCAAGAAATGCTGCTGTGCAGTTTTGCACTCCTAAAAAGAATAAAACATTTATTTCGCTGTCCCCCTAATATCACAAGTCCAAACTTAAATGTTTATACCCGTTGTCTACATGAAAGGAACTCTAATTCACATTTTATATATATCTGTTTTATTATTTATGTGTTGTGTTGAACTCATAACTTAAATATTTCGAGAGGTATTATTTCTATAATAAATGCTGTTTTGTGTTTTATTTATTTTCAAGCAAGTAAAAGGCTTTCCATTAAAATTTCATGCATGATCTTTTCTCAGTTAGCACCTACAGTTAAAACCAAGGCAAAAAAAAATTGCATTTGATTACTTTAGATATTGTAGTGTCTTAAATTGTTCACCGTGAGATTATCTCACTTCTTTGACTATTCATATCTGTAACACTAGCCTAACACTGTAGCTTATACACAAAAATAACTTGTTGCAAAGTGTCACATATTAAAACATGAAGTATATGCACAATTATTTTGGTAAGTGCCAAATGGAATGGTAAATTAACTGTACTAACTGTAGCGCCTTTCTATCTTATTGAGATACTCATTTAACCATTCATACAGCTCTCTACTAGATCTATACAAAGACTAGTCAGTGCTTTATCACATTCATACAACGATGGGATAGACATCAGAGTCAATGAGGGGTTCAGTGTCTTGCCCAGGGATACTTCGGCATGTAACTGCTGGTGGAATCGAACCCCCAACTCTTGCATTGGAGGACAACTGCTCTAACCACTCATCCACAGCCTCCCTATAAATTCCAGTGAAGTTAATAGTAAATGGAATGATTATTAGGCCTTGATCAAATTTAAACTTAGTTGAGTGATGTAAGTTTTGCTGTGTGTTGCTCATTGAATTGGTGTAAAGGAACCAAACCAGAGAAAGTAGCTGGAATTGTAGGCAAGTAGTTCAGCTTTACTGCAAAAGTCACTCTTACCAGGGAAGACCCCCTCCATCAGCCAACAGATGGCCATTCCTTTGTGCCAGCCAAGGAGCTGTGGCAGAACCATGGTGCTTTTTCCACAGTCACGTTCACCGGCTGCTCCCGTTGTGCCACACCCTAAGGCACAAAATTTGTTGAGGCTTCGCCACTTCCTCTACTCAATGTTTTAGGCATCTTGACACGTCCTTTACCACCAATGCTAGTCAGCATCATGCTGCGCAATGAACACTCTGGATAATGAGTAGAATTAGTAAATCAGGCTTTCTGCAACTCCAAAGACTTCTTTCCAGAAGCAACATCACACCACAGTCGTCATGAAGCTGTCATTACGATAATTTGAAATATTTTCAGTGCTTCGCTGAGAACACTTTGGTCATTTGTTTCTCACCTTTTTGCCGAACTTGTTTGCTACTTGTCATCCCTCTAGTATGCCTGCTGTGTTCACTCGGCTCTCAAATGAATATGACATGTTTTGACTGCAAATGAAATCGTTCCCTTCATAGTGCCGGGCACAGGCAGAGAAATTGGCAGTGCTGAGCTCATCAGCAGCAATAGGCCTCTGCCCCCATGACTCTCAAGGCTGAGTAATTTGTAGCTGTGATGACGGATTTGTGCCGAATGAGCACTTCACATTTTTCACATCCTGTTTAGTAGCAGCCAGCATGCTTATTCTTTTTTTTTTCTGATCAAACTCTTCAAAAAGCTTGAAAATAGCTTTTATTGTATATTGCTACCTATGTAGGTGCCACTTTAATCCAGAAGTCAGCCTATGGAAAGCTGTATGTTGGTTGCTGTTTATAACAGAGAAGCCAATAGTTAAATTTCATTTGCAAACAGCTGAAAGCATCTTAATTCACCTCATCATGAGAATGGTTGATTCCAATGATCAGCTAGGAGTTCAAATAGTGCGTTTTTTTGGACATTTTTTTTCCCTATTTTTCACTTGTACAATGGCACCATTAAGTAAGTATATAAATCTCAAAGGTATCGTTCTTACAGCTGCTGGATTTGTGAGGCGAAAAGCCTGTGGAATTACTCTACAAGGTTCTGGTGTGAGAAAACGGGGATCGATATGAAATAGCAAGAGACATTGTGACATTATCCAACAAGGGATAGGAGACCATCACATATCTCCCAAGATCAATATGTATGCAGTCTACTGTTGCCTTTTGCCAGGAGTCAAATGACGTAAGAGGAAAATTGCTAGAAACAGAGAAGGGCTTAAAGGGAGGAGGGGAAACAAGAATACAAGAAGGGAAAAAAAAGTTACAGAAATAGAAGCACAAAAAAAAGAAAAAGTACAAAGAAAAGATTCATGCTTAAGTACCATTCTCAGTCTACAAAATACTAACCTCAGTATGAGTCTTCATTCAACCTTTATTTATACAGGCTTGCCTCACTGAGCCACAGGGACTCATTTGCAAGAGGGACCTTCAGAAACATTATGTGGATTCAAGGTTCAAGATTCTTTATTGTCATTCGCATCACATGTGGTGCATGAGGTGGAATCAAATTGTGTACTCAAGGTCACCAAAATATAGCAATAATATATTTGTCTTTTGGCTTTTCCTTTTTCAGGGGTCACCACAGCAAGTCATCCTCCTCCATCTCACTCTGTCCTCTGTATCCTCTGTCCACACTCCAGCTACCTCCATGTCCTCCCTTACTGCATCCATAAGTTTGTCTTCTTCCTGGCAGCTGCATTTCTAACATCCTTCTACCAATATACTCACTGTCCCTCCTCTGGACATGTCCAAACCATTTCAGTCTGGCCTCTAACTTTATCTCCCAGTTGTTCAGTCTGTGCTGTACCTCTGATGATCTCATTCCTAATCGTATCCATCCTTGTCACTCCTACGGAGAACCTCAGCATCTTCATTTCTGCCACCTCCAGTTCTTTCTCCTGTCTTTTTGTCCATGTCTCTGTCTCCACACCATACAACATAGCTGGTCTCAAAAATAGCAGTAATATAAACTATAAAAACAAAAATAAACAGTAAACAAGGATCTAAGATATATGCTAAACAGTAATAATATAATGCAATTCCGTTTATTTTACTGAAAGCTTTGTTTTCCACTGTAAAACTTAAACATTTTTGTTGTACTTTTCTTTTATTTCTTCTGTGTCCTCTGTCTTGAACTTATCCTCTCTCAGTCTATTGATCCCGGCCAGCAGTTTACATGGGAAAACTCCAACATGGAAGTCAACAAGCCAAAGAATCGCTATGCAAACGTTATCGCCTATGACCACTCCAGAGTGGTCCTCACCTCTGTTGATGGTAAGAGTTCATGGAACCACTTAACCCCTCAGATTGCTATTGACCGACACTTGTTGATTTAGGCCTCACTCTCAGGAGACATTCTGTATTCCTTCTGCTGGTTTAAAACACTTCACCCACAAACCCAGTGCATCCTGTTCATTTAGACTGTGAGTTATAACATTATTTGAAGAAATCTGTGTATTACAGCTACGGTAATTGACTGAAACTGGTTGGATTTGTACAGAATGTATCGATGTGCTCCGAAAGACAGATGTCAATATGTGTATTATTCATCTTGATTAGACTGATTAGAATGACTTTAAGTTGTTGTTGTTAGAGTTTTAGTGTACTTTGTAATGAGTTATAGCCCAGTATTTTTCTCCCCTCTACAGCTGTTCCAGGCAGTGACTACATCAATGCCAACTACATTGACGGCTACAGGAAACAAAATGCCTACATCGCTACTCAAGGACCTCTGCCTGAGACCCTGACTGACTTCTGGAGGATGGTGTGGGAGCAGAGATCCAACACCATTGTCATGATGACCAGATTGGAAGAAAAGTCACGAGTAAGAGTTTACAAATACTGTACATACAATTGATGACATCTTTTTTCATTGTTAACCAGCTTGTTATTTCACTTTACATTAAATTTCCTTTTATTTGTTTATTTCTGAACACGTAAAATTTGCATTACCTATAAATTTCTACCCAACTGAACTTTTTGTTTGGGGGAAAATAAATTGATAATCACTGGAAGCACACTCGCCAACGTAGTAATAAATTATCAAAGCAAACAGAATATTCTTTTATTGTTTGAAAACATCAACATGTCATATTAAATGATGTAATCTTTTTTAACACCCATTATTCCTCATGAAAACCAAACTCTTTGTAATTGTGTCTCGAGGCAGATGGAAGATAAATAAATTGCTTTTTTTTTTTAATTACAAACTAAAGGTGCTGCAATAGCAGGTATCTCAGAGATCTAAAAAAAAAAAAAAAAAAACGAAAATGACGTAGGCAGGAAATAAACTTGACATGTCAAGTTTTAAACACAGATACAAAGAGAAATATTCATGCAGATTAAAAATGATATCAGGGCTTAAAAAAAGACAGAAACAGTAAATTTGTTCCAATCAGCAAATTAAAACTTGGTGTAAAAGTATAATATAATGTACACTTACCACAGTGTATCAAAGGAAAGCTCTTTAAAATAAAACTAGAAGTAAATGTATCTAAAAAGGAAATGTGAGTCATTGCAAAACCCATTGCCAATAAAAATGCATTTACTAGTATCTGCTATTATCAACACCAAGGAGAAAGCAAATGTCCTTGAACATCAAGCAGTTGGTATTTGGAAGCTTTAAGGTGGCTAGATGAAGCATTTCTTGACTTCCAACAAAGGTAAGTGAGGTCCTCTGGACCAGTTTGATGCTGTTAAGATGTTTCAACATTTCAACAAAAAAGGAAACCATCCAGAGGGCCTGACTGAACTTTGTTGGATTTTTTTTTAATATATACTGGATTATTGCGCATGAACTTTGATGTTTTGAACCACTTTGGCTATTGCTGCCTCAGGGGAGTCGATGGGGGAAATGGCAAACTCCAGAAACCATCTTAAAACCATCTAACTGGTTGGCCTACAATGTGAGTAAGCCACTTATAGGACTGAGTTTGATGTGGCTCCTCAGACTGATGAAGTCCTTTGAATGAAGGTCACAACATTTCAACAAAAAATAAACCGTCCAGAGGAACTGACTTGAACTTTGTTGGATTTTTTTACCTGGATTATTGAGCATGAACTTTGATGTTTTGAACCACTTTGTCTTTGGCTGCCTCAGAGGAGTCAACGGGGGAGAGGGCTGACTCCAGAAACCATCTTATCACCATCAAACTTGTTGGCCCACTACATGGCTCCTTGGACTGAAGAAGTCCTTTGGATGAAGGACAAAATATTTCAACAAAAAAGAACCCGTCCAGATGACCTGACTTAACTTTGTTGATTTTTTTTACCTGAAATATTGAGCATGAACTATGACATTTCTTGACTTGTATTGTTACACATCTATGTAGCTAAACACTTGGAGACTCTAAAACCCAACAATGCCTTAAGGCGGATAGACACCTGGACCAACTTTGAAGTAGACTTTGTCAGCCTGATTAAAGTAACAAGAACTTCAAAGAGTACTTTGATTGCCTGTGGATATTATCATTTGATGTTGCTTCTCCTGACTTTTCTGCAATCTCCAAAAAACTCAGTTTAAATGTGTCTGTGAGATAATATTGAACAACAGCTTTGTACTATATCCAGTTTTCTCTCCTGTTGTTTGTTTGACACTTATCATGGAAGTAGGGGCTGCAACTTGGTTTATGAGAACAACACTTGCATCCATGCTGTTGAAAGTATGAACATTTTCAGCCCAACAGCTATATGCACAAGCGCACTGCAGCTATTTTTAAGTTTTCCATAATAGCTCTGTCATTATCTGGAAAGTGCTTGAGGAGTTCAGCTCTCAGTTGCTGCACATTTATTTTTGTAACACTATACTGACTTTTCACAGTCACTCTCATCATT
>JARVGQ010001954.1:27852129-27864231 GCA_031762355.1 Hypsolebias martinsi | reverse complement strand
CGAAACGTTTCTACAATTTTTTTGCTTTGTTTTGTTTTGTTTTTTGAAAGTCCAGAGGACCAGACTTAGCTTTTTTTAGAACCCCTTCTTTAGTTTCTGTTTTACTTTTATGGCACCAATCCACAACAAAAGTCATTTCAGAGCACAATACAAGTTAATAAAAAACCATGTTCATGTCATAAATCAAATTAAAATCCAATTACAGTCAAATTACACAGCCTTATTTTCTCAAAGGGTACATTGTAAAAGTCAGTCAATGAACGTCATCCATATAAACAAGTCAGAATCGTCATTTTGTTGCAGTCGCTCATGCTGAGCAAGCATGTTGGTGACAGTGTACAGGAACAACTCTTCTTTAAAAAATACAGTATTAAATCTCCAGCAGGTCCAGACTCAGGATGACCAGTCATATCCCTCCACTAGCTGAGGTTTGAGAAGACTGGGAAGAGGCGACAGAAGAACTGTAGCTTTATGGGAGGGAAACCACAAGTTAAATGCAGCAATGACCATATGTACAAACATGGGAAAGGAAATATAAAGATGGCTGCAGAGTGAGGACATTTGATAAAAAATATCATCCGGAAGTCTTAAGTCTGCAGCAACAAAACTAAAGGATAGCTCAGGAAACCTAAGCCAACCCTAACTATAGGATTTATCAACAAAGGAAGTATAATCTTGAAAACAGACAAGGTGTCAGCCTCATGGACAGAAACCTGAAGTTGTTTTGAATGAGGAGCCTGATAACTGAAAGCTCTGCCTCCCGTTCTACTTCAAGAAACTCTAAGAGCCACAAGTAAACCTGCAGTCTGAGACCAAAGCGCTCAGTTAGGAAAATTATGAACAGTAAAATCCTTAATATAAGAGGGAGTGTTGTTGTTGACAGCTTTGCATGTTAGAAATAACATGATAGAGTTGATCAGGGAGCCACTGGAGAGAAGCTAAAGTTTAAAAAAAAAAAAAAAGAGCTCTTCTACTAATTAATCAGAACTCTAGCAGCAGAATTTGGATCAATTAAAAAATGTACATCCTGATAATAAAAGGGTCCATTCTAAAAGTGATAAATTCATGGACCATTATGATGACAAAATATTTTTAATTTCAGTACTGATGATTCGTATTAGTTGTGACAAGAAGCATTAAATCTAAATCAGGGCTTGTCAGAAAAGAGCTTCAATCTTTTTTGTTTTCTTCAAGTCTTTTTTTTTTTCTCCTTGTCTCTATCCCTGTCTGACTTTCCCCCATCTTTTATTAAACAGAGACTGGCCAACTCCAAAGCTCACACGTCACGGTTCATCAGCGCCAACTTGCCCTGCAACAAGTTCAAGAACCGCCTGGTCAACATCATGCCTTTTGAGTCCACTCGTGTCTGCCTGCAGCCCATCCGTGGCGTCGAGGGCTCGGACTACATCAACGCCAGCTGCATTGATGGCTACAGGTCAGCAAAGGCCTTCATCATTTCTTTTTTTATCTGGGCAGAATCTAAAGACTGGGAGGATAAAGAACTGAGTGTGCTATCACTAGAAAGTCCACAGAAAAGCAACAATGCATTAAACAGCTGGAAAATGGCAATAATTTTCAGATAATGTGTGTATCCAGATGCTTCAAAGCCAACACACCGTGCAGGTTTCAAAGCCTGAAGCATATGTAGCTCATGTTATACAGGAGAATTTACGTATTTCTTATAATAACAATGAAACTGTAGCTCCGAATGTGATATACTGTACAACAGAAGCAAGATTTCACTGAAAATGTTGCTTCCTTTATGGTGTTTGTCAGCATTTACCAAGAACAGAGAACGCCAAGTCTTCCTTTCATGGTTTCTTGTAAGGGTTCACAAACAAGTTGTGACAGTAAACTAATGATGGATGCTGTTCGGGCCTGAAAGTGAATCACAAAGACAGATGTGTCGGTTGATGAGTCAGAAACTTCAGGCAGACATTGACTCAGTTCTGCTCACTACCAAATATTAAACATCATGACCTAGGTTTACTGGTTCCCAACAGGTTTTATAATTGCTTGGAAGCCCTAACCTACTTCCTCACCCACTTTCATGTATCAACAAAACAGCTGCCCTCCCTCTGCTCGATGCTAGTCTACACAAGTCAGAAAGAAAGTGTGCAGAACTTTCAATAACTACTACTTTGATGCAAGATCAAGGTAGTTGGTAGGAACATCCGTTCAGGGATATGTCAGATGTGGTTGTGGCAGTCCTTTCTTGAGGCTGGAAATATGGACATTCATCTCTCATCATGACTTTGATAAACCAATATCAATATCAGTTATAAAGAACTGACTCACTTCCTAGGACATCTTGCAAGTTTTTTAATTTCACATCGACTAGTCGCAGTCTGTGATTGTGTCACGTGATCAGCGCCGGGCCACTGGCTACAAAACGGATTCTTCCAAGCAGATGGAAGACGAGGAGCAGGCAAAGTCTTCCCAGACAGGTAGAACTTCATCAACAGTGTGGAAGTATTTCACTAAAGATGATGTTGTTTTTAGGTTTATTTTATTAAATCAATGGTGAGGTCCCATCACTGCCCGCCTCCTGTTTTTAGTTGCATTTTACTTAATCCACTAATTAAAATTAAAATAAAAACAGGGGTGCGCTCCACCGGAGAATCCACCACCGCCAGCGTGCACCGTGCACCACCACCAGTGGAGAATCCACCACCACCGTGGTGGTTTATTTTCAGAGTCAGAGATTCTTTATTGTCATTCGTATCACGTGGTACATGTAGTGGAACAAAATTATGTACACAGAGTCCCAGTTACATCAAACAATATCAAAAATATAAAGTGTAAAAAGAAACAGTAATAAGGATCTAAAGTATAAACTAAGATTTCTAAACTAAACGAATGCCAGACAGTGCACTAAAGATCTAATGGTGCAAAACAATGCACCGGACAACAGCAGCATGATTCTCATAGGTTCTGTTCGGCTATAATTTACACGCTTACATAAACTAAACTAACGTAAGCTAGGATTTATTCAAAGCATGCAACAAATTTTATTTTGCGATTTTAGTCCATTTTTTTTTAATTTAGTGGATTAAATAAAACTAACTTTAGCAGCTTAATAACAGTTTTGGTTTTCCTGTGACTTATTTGCATTATGATAAACGGTAGTAGCATAAATATACGCTCCCGATGTTTTGTTGTTCTTTTTTGGTAAATACTAGCCTTTTTTTTTTTTTTGCATTTTGTGTTACTATGATGTCATCAACTAGTCAACGTCAGCTCAACTATTATCATGTTAATGTCGACTTTTTAAACTGTTTTGTCGTTCAACCCCCTAATTAGAATGCTGTGGAAATTTGTGTGGAAATCTATGGATAAACACACACACAGCCTCTGGACGGTGATGTGTAATTTTGACAACCTTGTTTGAGAGAAGACCTCATGCACCTGTGATCCCTGGCAGCCCCCAGGTGGGGAAGAGCTGCTTTTTATGTTAACATTTCAAATTGGGCTCTGCCTCCACATTCCCAAAGCTCAGCATAAAAGGCGTTTCGGTTCAATAATGGTTCATCTGAAGTGGATGTAAACATCCTTCAATTAAATTTGAGGGTCTGCCCCTCTCACTCAGCAGTCGCTGATTAATTTAAATTTCACACTCCTGGAGTACAGATCCAATGTAGCCAAAACTGAATCGCCTTCCTGACGGCACCGAATCAAAAGATTGTTGAGGTGTGAAAACTGTGCTCATCACAGGTGAAGCTGTGTGTGAGTGAAATCAAGGTGAGGCTTCAGTGGGCAGCATCCTGTTACAAAAATGACTCCCCAACTCTGTCAGCGTGGCTTTCGTCTGCCGAGCCACTACTGCGTTTATATCTAAGGTACTGCATGTGCTCGTGTGCTCTAAAAGAGTCCAAATTGCTTCCTAGAGGGAAGAAGATGAAAAGGCAGCTCTCTGTTTTATATCTCTATAAGTGTGGGGAGTGACAGACAGAGCTGACTCTTCTGTGGTTTAAGTGAAGGGACGGATTTAGTGAGCGTGAAATGCCATTTAATCCATATGGGGTTCTGCTTCGGATTGGGCCATGACAGAGATGACACCTCCACTCCCACCTCCCAACTCCCCCGCTCCTCCTCCAGTGCTGTTGTTAATGAGAAGGTGCTCCTAAGAGGCCCACCCTCCTTTGTTGCTGTGTAAATAGTGTAATTGCAACAAGAGTGCAGTAATGAAGTGTTTTCCATTCTTCACATGTGCATGTGCACTTTCTCTCTTTTTTTCTTCTTTATTCTTTTTCTCTGCCCCCCTCCTCAGTCTGTCCCCCTTTGCATTTTTCTCTTATCCCGTTCTCCTCCTATTGCTCTCACCCCTCATCCTAATTTCCCATCCAAACGTCATGGCAGAGGCAGACATCCGGGCAGGGACCTGTTGTGTGCACCAGCAGCACTGTGTAATTAAGCTGCTTTTAAATCGCGAGCATAAATAAAAACTAAACGGAGGCCTCCAGTGCCCTCCACCCGAGCTCCTTCAAGAAAAGCCAATAATATGCTAAGCTAATGAGAGGCGCAGCATTGATTCCAGCGCTGCTATAAGGGCGCGAGCTCTGGATATGCTCCGATGCAGGCTGTAGTTTTAGCATTGTAATGAGGTTGAAATGAAACACCATGTCCTCGAGCGCCGCACTCATGTGGGATGAGGCAGGGAGCGCTTTGTGCTGTTTGGCAGCGCGCTCGTCGGGACACCGAGTGCAGAGAACTCAGTGTTGTTTGATACGCTTGGAATTGTTTTTATTTTGGCTCGGGGACGTTTTGTGACGGGGAGAAAGGAGTCCACCCTGTCATTTTGAAATGTAGCACTCATCCTTCAGATTTATTTTTCTGCTGTTTATTTCTTGGGTTTTTGTTTTCTTCCACTTCTCCTTTCGTCTAACGTTGCACTCTGATGGCCAGTTGGAAATAGCTCTGCATGCTCTTTTCATCTCCTCTCTTTGTAGATGCCCTTTCTCTAGTTCTTCCATTTTTGTCTTCTTTAATGCGATTCCTCACTCGCACACTTCCATCTCCTCTCCTCCTTCTGATGTCTCTGTATTTGTATGAGCGAGGCCCCTGAGCACATTCTAATCTCCCGGTTCCATATTAGTGCTTTGCCTGCAGCACCTTCATTAGTCGTTCGGCTTCAGCTCAGTGTGTGACGGCGCGCGCACGTCAGCAGCAGCGAATGTGAACGCACGAGCAAAACTGCTGCTTGAATACCTGCATGCAAGTTTCCCTGTGCTGCAAACATGGGAGGCTGTCTTTGGGTGCAATTATGCATGCATCTGTGCGTTGGATTGCTCTGCGTGGTGATCGTGACGCTTCTGCCCCCTGCTGTTTGGTGGAAGAAGTGCTCAACCTGACCAAAGTCACGTAGGACGCCGGTGCTCTGGCATCTCAGTGGATGAGCTCATCTCCAGTTTAGTGAGCGTATCAGGTGCTCTCCCTGTATTCTGTATTGCATTACAGGGAGGAAGGGAAAGATCTATTGAAGGACGAGAGCATGAATTATTTACCGTGTGTATCGTACAAGAAATGACTTGTGCTCATCACCATTTTATACACAAGCTTTGATTCAAAGAGCACAAACACAGCAGGTCCTTTGCATTTTTATTGACTTTTTTTATATAATGACACTGTGTAATGAACAAGTATCTCTTTAAGTCGTTCAGATTTTATTTAAATATAGATATGTCTCAAATTACTGAGATTTTTACATCAGAAATGTTTGGGGCCAAGACTATTTTTTTGTCTATGTACATGCATACGTCTGGTCATTTGTCTGTTCTGTTAGCAAAATATGAATCGCTGTGCAGACTTTAATGAAACTTTCAGGAAGTAATTGCTGGGTTGACATCTACAACTGGTTAGCTTTTAGATCCAGCCTGATTCAAGGTGGCCCCCACAACCAACTGATTATAGAAAATGTAAATGGTTATAACTCAGTCAGTTTTACAGATATTGAACTAAATTTTGCTTTGATGGTAGCTAAGCTCATAACCTTATGTTCAAGGTTTACCAAAAATAGTTATAACTTCTCTTCATAGGTCAAAGAGATTGGGTTAGGGGAAAAGAAAAAGATGTATGTGCGGGGAGGAAATGAAATAATCATAGATAATACCATTTAATGGAAGATATTTGGTATTGTAGCCCTAAATTAGTTTTAGTTTAGTTAAGTTTTTGAACATGTAAAAACACACACAAAAAAAATACAGCATGAAGCATAATGTCAAAACTTTTTGTTTTACATATTCATGGGCATGGATAGAAGTAAAAACTTATCAAAATTCCCACTCCTTAACCACTTATATAATCTTACCCTCATTACATGTATAATCCATACATATAACAACTAAACCCATATTTAACCCATCAGCATAGTATCTATTTAAGTTAACTACTGTAGATAAACAATTATTTCTTTAACTTCACCAAAAAAACTAAACTAGCATCAATAACAAAAACATCAACAATAATTGAATAATAATATTGTATATTATATCCAGCAGTAATCTTATGTTTATATGATCATTTGAACAGTTTTATGTTTGGACAAGTTCAATTTTCAAATTATCCCAAAGTTTGACTCCACTTACCGACACACACATTTAACAAAAAGAGTGAATGATTTGTCTGGAGATGTTACCAGAAACTGTTAATTACTGACTACAACAGAATCATCAACACTCACATCAATCTGCTGTTTTGTTGTGAACACACACGATTCACAGCAGAAACATGTTTCTGTAAATTGGAGGTAGGAAAAACCTCATTACAGCTAAATTTGATTGTCGAGTGTAATTTAAAAAGGGTCGTCCTTTGCAGGTGTGGTGCTCGTGTGATACAAAGTTAATCCAACATTATAAAGTGAAATGATGCCAGAACTACACAGTGCCTTGTTGAACATTTGTTTTGTTTTTCTTGTAATTTTCAGTTTTTGAAAAAGTGAATATTTTTCATTCTCTCAACATTTATAAATTATTTTCCTACTTACACGAAGGCATTTGGAGAATATATTTAGGAGCTTAACAAGCGTCCGTTTGAGGGTTGTGCATTTAAATAGCATCATTTCCTAACATTTCTACAGCAGTATTAGAAGTAAAGTTCATCCATTTGTTGTCGTTGATATCACAGTTTCTGCTTTAAGAGTGCTGTAAAGTTTTTACATGGTGCTAATCTGTTCCTCCTCTGTGTCGATTTTTACCTTCAGACAGCAAAAAGCGTACCTGGCAACGCAGGGCCCCCTGTCTGAGACCACCGAGGATTTCTGGAGGATGCTGTGGGAGCACAACTCCACCATTGTCGTCATGCTCACCAAGCTACGAGAGATGGGCCGGGTAATACAAAACCCCACGCTGAACACAACAGATGCAGCGCCTGTAAGGTCATCGAACCGTTTCAGGGGGTGATAATAATCTTTATACGATGGCTCGGTTCAGCTAAGCTGCCGCGCCACGCTGCTCAAATATTAATTCATTCCGAACCTGAACAATAACTGCAGCTGAAAGTTTACCCCCTTATCACCGCGGCTGGAATGCACCTGGGTTCAAATCGGGACGCCTCTGCGTCAGATTTGTCAATAACTGGGAGCGTTCCAGGCATACTGATAACTCCCATACTGTCTGAATACATTAGACTTTATATGAAACAGGATCTGTTGTGGTCCAATTCTCTTCTTTAGCTTCTTCTGGTAGCTTAACGTGAACAAAGTTTTAATCAAAGGCTCTTGGGCGCTGTTACAAACGTAGGGATATATCATATACTTTCATAGTAAATATTTTTAGTAGCTCATCTTAAAAAAGTGGAAAGGTGTGTTGATTTCTTAGGTTTTCTGCTGTTTATTGCCCAGTCATGAAAGGCAAGTGACAAAATTGTCTGTTTATTTGCCTGTCTGTTAGCAAAATATCTCGTGACTTTGTAAGAAGATTTTAATGAAACTCACTGAAAAGAATGAATTGCTGTACAACTAATTCAGTTTTGCAGTCAATCCAATTCAAGATGACCACCACAGCTACCATAATTTTCAGACTACAGTATAAGCCACTCCTTTTTTCACTTTTTTTTTTTTTTTACCCTGCGGCTTATACAATGCTGCAGCTAATTTATGGATTTTATTTATTTATTTTTGACGGGCTAACGAACTTCATGTTGCCAAAACATTTAGCCTCGTCACACCCAGGTGCTCACATAGCTGCACAATGCACGTTTCTCTTAGAGGGTGGGTCCTCATGACTAAATGAGACTACCGGTACCTGTATAAATAAAGGTTTTAATAAATAATCTGGCCAATGAAATTACCAAACAGGTCACAGTGGATCAATGAAACAGGGAGGGCTTGAGAGGGAAGCTTACACAGTTATGAAAATAGCAATCAGTAGCTATGTTTACATGGACATAAGTACCGGTAATTGGATGAAACGGCCATTCAGAATAAAAATGTGTCATGTAAACGCCCCATTCAGATTATTCTGAGCTGATTCAGCTCGATCCAAATTAATTTGTAATCTGAATGAGAGGTGTGGTTTATGCCGAGTCATAATCCAAAGGGTGTGCATTTAAACAATTCGATCATTTTATTACAGTCGTGGAAAACTGACCTGACTGCACATGTTCGACCAACGTCTACCTCACATATTTCCGCCTGGCTAATGCTAATATGTCGAGGAAGTAAAACTGGTCAGTGAGCAACAAATATTTCTACTAGAAACTTTGAAACGTCTCCACCCTAATTAAAACCTGGCGCAGGTCCATTTTGGGCGCTCAGGTTTTTTTACGTTCATTTTGAAAGTAGAACTTCTTCTTCTGTTGTTTTTTTTTTTTTTTTTTTTTTTTTTTAGAGGAATGCTTACCGCTCTGCATGTCAGTACTTCTGTTCAGAATAAAAGCCTGCTTCATGTAAATGCTCGTGATGAGCAGATTGTGTGTATGATACATTCGGATTAATTAATCTGAATACATTTCAATTTGATCAAACAATTTTGCACATGTAAACATAGTTAATAACTTCCTGGTAGACTACTGTATATATATATTTTTTTTTTTACCAGCCGTGTTACAGGCATTGTTCAGAAAAAAAAAACAAAAAAACAATTAGATTCAGATTCAGTTTATTATTGCCATTGTCAATGAACAGGATTCACAGACTAGGAACTTGCTTCAGCATAAAGGGTTAAGGTTAGGGATATTACTGTACGTATTTGTGTATGTTACCCGTTTGTATTTAATTAAGTTTAACAAATCTTTTTGTGTAAATATCTCATGTTACAATGTGGACACCCGCCCGCAGCTTATAGACAAATGTGGCTTATATATGTACAAAATTGATTTTTATTTAGTGAGCGTGGCTTATATTCAAGTGCGCTCAATTGTCCGGAAATTATGGTAATCACGTTATGAAATACAAGATATTCTATAACTTAATCAGTTTTACAAATATTGAGCTGAAATTTGACGTGGTAGTCGCTGAGTCGTTCCTTTCACTTACTAGCTTCTAACAAGCTGTCATTTCTCAACGTAAGATGATCTCAATATAAACCTCTGGCATAAAAGAATAACAGGTGTTCTTTCTGTTAACTTTACACATAGAGCTAAAATTTGCTGTGGGAGTAGCTGAGAGTTGTGTGCAACACATATTCTGAGCACCACCAGATCTTTCTTTAAAACATTGGCATTCAACACTGTGGGCAACACATTCTTTCAGTGAATGCTAGTTTTATTTATCAATTACTTTTCTCACTTTTTCCCATGTGCCACCATCAGTTTTCACCTGTTCTCAGATTTGATATTTTGTTCTGTTTAAAGGAGACACGTGGATTACTCATTAAGAAACAAAAAAAAAAAAAGGCAGCTATCACCTAAAACCTCCAACTTCTCACTTAAGAAAGAACTCACTCGTTTGGATACCCAAATAAAAAAAGTACTTCTGACGTGACTCCGCTTTTATTCCCCTCTCAGCCACAGCTGATGAGAGAAAACATTCAACATCTGCATTATTGTTGTAGTCAGGCACACGAGCATGTTCTGTAAATATTTTGTCTCCTAAGATGAATCCGTGTTAGATTAGTCTGCTGAGATTCCTTTTCATAACGGAAAGTGAATAATGACTTACAGTAACTGAAAAATATCAATCTTTCAGTTGTGCACCAGGCAGTAATTATGTAGGAGTTTTTTTTTTTTTTCCCAAATGTTTTCGGGTAATAAAAAAAAAATGTTGCTGAATATTTCTGCCTTCTTTCATTCTTGCAGGAGAAGTGCCATCAGTACTGGCCAGCAGAGCGTTCAGCCAGGTACCAGTACTTTGTGGTGGATCCAATGGCTGAATACAACATGCCTCAGTACATCCTCAGAGAGTTCAAAGTCACAGATGCCAGGGTACGTCGGTTCACTTCTCTCTGGGTTTTTGAAGCTTTCTCTCTATAAATATGTTGGTGAAAGGAGATGCGCATTTCTCCAACATAAATCCACCTTAATTTTAGGTTTCATATGAATCCTGATGCTCTTTAAATGTTAAAAATTTGAGCCTGTAATTTCAAGGTGGGGGTGATCAGAACGTGCCCCATGTTATTTTTCCTGACAGGATGACAGCCAGTGAATGCACCATCAAACATGTTTACCCAGATTTAGAAACAGTATGCTTGCTCTATGGATTGTGTGTGTGTGTGGAGATTGCTGTGAAAATACATGAAAAGCATAGCCTTGGGTCCCTGAGGGGCCGGTACTGGAACTCCCTGTGATGCAGTAGTTTCAACGAGCTATAAATATACGTCAGTGTCATCTGAAGGCTCCCACCACTGCAACACCCTAATCCCACATCCACTCTTCCTTTACGCGCTCTGTGTGTGCGCCTCCGTGTTTATGTTCTGCTCTGCAGTTTTTGCATCTAAATGTGCGTTTTTTGCTTTGTGCTTTCATGGTCGTGTGCACACAGGGCGGCCTAAATGGAAAAGGGATTGAAACGACTCTCAGTCGGCCACTCAGTCTGAATAAATATTAAACAAATCAGGCTGATTTTTCACTGACTGATACGTTTAGAAGTACAATCCAAGTATCCTAATAAATTAAATTTGTTCATTCTGACAGCAGAAATAAATTCTCCTTGTCGAGTATTTTGTCATTCGTGGTTACATAAGAGCTGCAGCCCTAATGGTTTTGTCTCCCGTCCAGGTTTGTATTGCTTCCCAGGTTTTAGTTTAGATGATTAGGTGCTCCATCGGGGTTATTTACACTCACTGACTCCAAAATGGACACCTCTGCTGCAGTTACCGTTTTACAGTGTAAAGAAAGATCCATGAAGCACAAAAACTGCCCGCTACAGCCGAGCGTTATCAGTTCATGGGCTCGTCCACTTAAATGTACTGAAAATCCTTATCTGTGCCCCTCAGGATGGACAATCCAGAACAATCCGCCAGTTCCAGTTCACTGACTGGCCCGAGCAGGGAGTGCCAAAAACTGGAGAGGGCTTCATTGATTTTATTGGACAAGTGCACAAAACTAAGGAACAGTTCGGGCAGGACGGACCAATCACTGTACACTGCAGGTAAGAGGAGCGTGGATAAAACACAACTAGCTCTTGTTTTCTTTTACTCTTGTCCTTTTCAGACGAGACACTACAAGAGAATAAGGTCAAATTACAACAAACAGGTTCACCCATTAAACCACAGCCACATCCACCTGAAAAGGGTCTTGTGCTTCCTTCAACTTTAACGCTGCCCGAACCACACAGATACCGTACCCTCACAAATTTAATATCATAACGACGGGCCCTGTACTGTCATGTGTGCTATTACATTTATAAGCGTTTCAGGTTACCATGGCGACAATTTGCAAACAAAGATGCCATTTTCCTCATTGAAACAAACTATGAATCGGCTTTTTTTTTTTTTTTTTGAGAGATATTAAGCTGAAATTTGGTGGCAGCTGAAAGCATTGCCCAATAAATACAAAATAAAATATAAAATCTAAAAAAGCTAAGTCTGGTCGTCTGGACATTCAAAAAACAAAACAAAACAAAACAAAAAAAAACTGTTGAAACGTTTCGTCTTTCGTCCAAAAGACTTGCTCAGTCTGAGGTGCTGTATTCAGCTCAGTCTTATAAATAGCACCCTCTCACAGTGG
>JARVGQ010001954.1:27838474-27852029 GCA_031762355.1 Hypsolebias martinsi | reverse complement strand
TATATCAGTTTCACAGAATGAACAAAAATCAAAGAACTCCTGAAATGACTGAGTGTTCTTCATGTTTCGGGGTAGGAATGCTGTTCATTCCTCTGAAATGGTCATTTATAAACATAAAGCTCAAATGGGATGATTGTGTTTTGTCCATCAGAGGAGCACTGGGTCCTATAACATGCAGAACTTTAACAGGCTGCAACTGTGTTTGTGTGTCTGTGCATGAGCGTGTATGACGAGGCCATTTTCTAATCTAAAGTTCGATTTCCAGCCCTTTCACATGCTGAAGTAAACATGGGAAGCTGAATCTACAATGCTGTACAAGGTAATGTGTCAAAAACAGCAAATTATAATAAAAACATAAATTGCTCTCTCAGAGTGTTTGCATGAAGGGGTTAAAGAATATGGAACACCAAATTTATTTATTTTTGATCAATTTTGTGTTCCATAAAAGAAAGACAATCACACTTCAGTGTGTTCTGTAAAACCTCTCCATCACAATCTTCTACAAAGGCCCTGGTGCCTCTTCTCAGTGGGATATGTTTGAAAACCTTCCAGGAAACATAAGCACGAATAAGGAGGTATGCCAGAGCACTTCCTAATCAAATAGAATAACCATCTCAACAGACTCCTTTTAATGAAGAGGAGCAGCAGTTCTACTTCAAGCTCCCCCAAGATGACAGAGCTCTTCACCCTATCTCTAACATTGAGCCTGCCCACCCTATGAAGGAAGCTCATCTCAGGTGTTTTTATCCAGGATCTCTTTCTTTCCATCTTGATCCAAATCTCATGACCATAGAAGAGGAGCTGGCACGAAGATGAGCCAGTAAACTCAGCGCTTTGACTCAATTCCTTCACCGTGACTGACCAAATCAACACCTTTATTACTGGGGTTGAAGTCCCAATCTGTTGATCCATCTCAAGATTTATTACTCATGCACAACTATAGGCACCATGATACTTGCTTGAACTCCTCCACTTGAGGCATAAGCTTTCTGTAAAACACAATAAATGTTTATTCATGTGGACCGTTGATTTACCATTCCCAAGATCTTCTTCCAGGGAGAAGAAAACAATAAATTGAGTGACTGGATCCAGCTTGGTTTTAATCTTGAAGGTTAACTTTAGTGTTTTTATGTTTTACACAACTTCTTTTCAACAACTTGAACTTTTCTTCTGTTTACTAGTGTTTATAATAGAAAAATAAAGCACTTGGATATTGGCATGCAGTTTGGTCCAGGGACCTTAGTTGCAGAAGAACATGGGGCAGATGTACTTGATACTTCACCTTTCAGTGTAGTGTGGACATCACAGTCAGGTGAGAGGCAGCTGGTACTTCCTGGTCAAGTCACGAGTCCATCACAGCAGCTTAGAGTCAAGCAACCATGCATGAACACACTCACACAGAAGGCCAATTTAGACTGCCCAATTAGTCTAACGTGTTTTTAGACTGTTGGTGAAAAACTTCAGTACCTAAGAAAATCCATGCATGCATGGGGAGTCCTTGCAAATTTCACAAGGAAAGCTGAAATGGGGATCTTCTTGCATTGACAACCAACTGTTCTAATGTGCAGCCATACTGGAACATACAGTTATTTACCATCTGAAAAATAGAGAATATAGTACATAATTGACTACCAGTATACAAAGGGTACACTCTGAAACAATTCTGAAAGAAAAAAGTTTTTGAACACTTATAGCCTACTCCAATGAAATCAACCATAATTTCTCACCCATAATTCACATGATCTTTCACCAGAATGAGCCATGACAGCTTTTTCATAGTTACTGTTTTTGTAATAAAAGCTATAAAATTGCAATACTTGAGAGAGAAAAGAGCAGCTTTTAATGTCAGACATTTGAAACATGAAAAGGGAACCTGTAGAAATTTGAATCAGAAACAGGCTGGAAATGCTGCCATCTGTAGGTTTGTTGTTGTAATTACAACACCGTAAACAGCTTGATGCCGATGCTGCTTTTATAACAGTGGGGGAAATGGCATTGTAGCCACTTAATACAGATACAGAACAATAAATCTCGCGCCTCAACTTTTTACAGTAACTCAGTACAATATATTTTTATTATCAAGTTTAGGAATATTTTAATTGTATACTTTTTACTGTAAAATTCATTAGTTAGCTCTGTGGACGGTTGTATTTCCTACTGCCTACTATGACATTTGAAGTAACAAACATGGCGGAGATGGATGAGCCGTAAGTAGCCGCCGATGAAACTAGCAATAAACCCCGAAAGATGCTTTCAGATGTCATTAACCTACGGTAGCACAGCATGAATCAACCTTCTGTTATTCTCTTTTTTATAGGAAGAAAAAGAGGAGAGTAGTGGAGCTGACAGAGAAGTTAGTGATCAATTAATTAGAGCTGGCGGAAGGTTTGCGGTGTCTAGACAGGAAGTAGGTTGACGTTAAAAAGAAAACAGCCTGATTGTAAACAAATGATTCGAGTAGGTAGTTTAAGGGGTATTACATAGTTTAGCTAATCGTAAGTAACTAATATGTCAAGCCAATATGTGCTTAGTCAGAGGTCTATGTTTTCTCTGAAGGAGCTCTCTAGCTAAGGCTAATAATTTTGTTTACCCTCACCTGTCAGACCCCAGAAATTCAACTAAACCTTTAATTACAGTAAAAGTTAGACATTTGAATTGTGCTTATATTGGGTCTGTCTTCCTTATGTGCCTCTTCTAAACTCATTGACCTTAAGCCGTGTTTCATGATACCCGAGAGGACACTGAGGGTTCTTTGGTGCCCTAACAATCCAGATGTGAAGCATTCATTCTGTCAGTACTGCCGATGTTATAACTTCATTTCATCTTCAGGATGGTGGTGGATGGAGGCTGTGGAGGTACCTGTGAATGGGAAGGCCGATGGAACCACATAAAAAAGTTCCTGGAGAGATCAGGACCATTTATACACCCAGACTTTGAGCCCAGCCCGAAGGTAGCAGTTTAATCCAGAGGTTTTATGCCAATATTATCATCTGTTGTGTGCCAGTTTGCATTTTTTAGTTTACATCTTGTTAACATTTTATTTCAGTCTTTGGTGTATTTGTTGGAAACCTGCAAAATCCTGGTTATTGGTGCAGGTGGACTGGGCTGTGAGCTGCTGAAAGATTTGGTACGTTCAAAGTATTTTTGATTTCTATTAAACACTGATTACTATTGAAATATTAATGTCTGGTTAACAGTTGGTTTTCTTCTCTCCACCCCACATTCAGGCTTTATCAGGCTTTCGAAACATTAATGTGGTCGACATGGACACCATTGATGTTTCCAACCTGAATCGTCAGTTTCTCTTCAGGTCAGTTTTCTTATAATTGTGGCACCTATTGTTATTTCATGTTGAATGAAAAGCAGAAATAATTTTTTAAAAGTTTGTATTTCTTAACAGGTCTAAAGATGTAGGACGACCAAAGGCAGATGTTGCAGCTGATTTCATCAACAGCAGGATACCTGGATGCTGTGTGATCCCGTATCCTTTTATTCACTTGCCATTCTTCATTCTTTTTAGTACAAAAAAATAGCCAGAATTGTCCCATATACACAATCCTAATCACAGAGAGCACATATTAATTTTATTTAGTTTACAGAACATTACATATCTAAGGCGGTAAAAGCCAATAAGCATTTAGTCTAAAATCGACCATTTTCTTAACAATGTATGCAGACATTATAAGAAAATTCAAGATTTAGATGAAAGATTTTACAGACGTAAGTATCTTAAGGACCAACAAGTTCAAATCTTTCTTGTGTCTTGGTTGACCCACTTACGGTATTTCTCTCTGATGCATGATTTATGTTTGAAATATTCACAGCTTTTCTCTTTTTAATTGCCTTGGTGATCCATTTGCATTTAGTTTTTTAACACTTGGAAGGCACTTTTGTAAAATCAGCTCATGATAAGCAACAACACACAGTGAGAGGCAGTCAATGAGATGTCCCTACCCTTAAAGGGCTTTTAAAGTTTGATGGGGTTTAATTAATTTTATATACAATGATAGCTTTGAATCAGTTTTTGCTTCACATTTTTAAGTGTTTTAATCAGTTAACAATTTTAGCAATTAACTCATTAAATTAATGTATTGTCTGTATTTAGAGTTCCATATTATTGTCTGCGGTCTCGACTCCATCGTTGCTCGGCGGTGGATAAATGGTATGCTGGTAAGTTGTTTTCTTTTCACTTAAATGTTTTAAAGTTCCACATTTTCTGCTGCTTTGACTGAGTCATATTATTGCAGGTTAGTATCAAATCTTTAATATTATGACTAAAGGTTCAACCATCTGTTTTCCCGTGCAGCTTTCTTTGCTGGTGTATGAGGATGGTGAATTGGATCAGTCATCCGTCATTCCACTTGTTGATGGTGGGACTGAAGGCTTTAAAGGCAATGCCAGGGTCATTCTCCCTGGCTTGAGTGCCTGCATTGACTGTACACTTGAGCTGTATCCTCCTCAAGTAAGTTAGCACAGCTTGCTGCAAAGTAGCATCTTTGTTCTGATTTTAATTTTAATTTTTTTGCCAAGATCAACATATTATTATTATTTTTTTAGATTAACTTCCCCATGTGCACAATAGCATCAATGCCTCGCTTGCCTGAACATTGCATTGAATATGTCCGAATACTGCAATGGCCTAAAGAGGTGCCATTTGGAGGTAAAAGTCACACCACCACTCCTTTTCTTTGTTGTTTTTATTGATGCTTCAGTATGAGTTCAGTTTTGATTGTTAACTTCCCGACAAAAAGCAGATGCATTTTGGTGTAGTTTGTAAACTCTCTCTTGTCCCACCCCATACCACTGATTTGCTCAAGATAATTTAACAAAACTTCATACACATATGCTTCATCACTAGATAGTGTGTCATACACTGTTCATCACCCCACTCCCAAGTTTCTAGTTTGTCGATGGGCGTATAATGTGCCATATGTGGCTTTCTTGTTGAATAGATGGTGTTGCCCTGGATGGAGATGACCCAGAGCACATCCAGTGGGTTTTCCAGAGATCTCTAGAGAGGGCAGCAGAGTTCAACATAACAGGAGTCACTTATAGACTAACACAGGGTGAGTATGAAGAGCATGCCTCTTTCCACCAGCACCTGACTAGTTTTTAAACACCTCCTCTGGAAAATGATCTGAGGTACTGTATTTTCCAGCCTATAAGTCACAGTTTTTGCATAATTTGCATATCTTGCGACGTATACTTCAAAGCAACTTTTTTTTCTTCTCATATTTATAAGGATTATTTATGGGAGTGGTGGCGCAGAGGTTAAGAAGGTGAGCTTGTGATCGGAAGATCGCCGGTTCAAGCCCCGGTACCGACAACATCAAGAATGTGGGTGGGATAGGTGAAGCAGTCACACCTGTCTCCACTCTCATCTGCTCCACTCTGGGCCCTTGAGCAAGGCGTAAAAACAATTGCCAAGTCTTCGTACGACTAGTTCGCTGTGGTGACCCCTAACGAAGGGAGAAGCTGAAAGAAGAAAAAAAAAAATTTCTGCTGTTTTTACACATATACAGCTTAAATTTGGTGTGGTTATCTGAGAATGTTCCCCATCACATCAAACATCCAAGATGGCCACCATAGCTTAAAAGAAAAAAAATACTATAACTCATTGATTTTTTTCCCCCACATTGAGCTGAAATTTGTTAGAGCGTTAGCTTTAGAGTGAACCCCAACAGATAGTACTACCAAATCAAAATTTGAATATGTCCGTGATGTGGCAGTACCCGTCAGCGTTTCCACAGGAACTTTCTAGTTGAATAGTTGCTGTAAGATTGTGTTCATGACAATTAATCTGAATATTTTCTTTTGAATATGAAAAATAAGGCACTAATGAAACACATTTATGTGTATTTTGAATTTTTTTTCTTAGCAACCTATAAAGTAAACATTCTGCTAAACAAAAGTCGACAAAATATCTAAATGAAGACAGTATTTTAACTTGTGTTACTTTTTATAAAATAAAGCATTACTGTATTTTTTGAACTATAAGGCACATCGGATTATAAAGCACATTAAGCAAAACAAAACAGTCAGATAAGTCAAACTTTATTCAGCTCGTTCACAATAAACACATAAATTCTGTTTGATGTCAGTAAGCACAACCAGAATAATACATAAGGCGCACCTGATTGTAAGGCTCACTGTTGATTTTTGAGAAAATTTAAGGATTTTAAGTGTGCCTTATAGTCTGAAAAATATGCTATTTGATAGATTGCATGCTAAAGTTAAATAAAAGATAGACCTATTAGTGCAATAAATACAATTTGTACTTTGTATGTGTTGGGGATCAGTCTCAGCTACTACCACATCAAATATGAACTCTAAATCTGTCCAGCTCAGCCAAGTCAGAGCCACTATTTTTGCTAAGGTTAAATGGTCATGGCAGCCATTTTGAATCAGGCTGACTCCAAATGTCTGCTGTAGATGTACATCTGATGATTAATTTAAGTGTTATTAAAATCTTCACACTGGTTCATGAGATATTTTGCTGACACGCAGAAACGGACAATTACAGGATCACTCATCTTTTGAGGCAGCAGGTAATATTTGGAACATTTCAAGTTGTTTTCAAGACGTCAGAATATCAAATTAGGACTCATTTATTGCTGCTTGTTTCAGAAATGAGATCATCTTTAGAGCAAATATTATATTTTAAAATACAAATGAATAAAAAGAGACATTTTGGCTCCTAAACTAACGTCACATGAGCAGCAAGCTCCTGCAGGACTGTAGGAAATGTTCAGAAATGCTGACAGTGAGAGCAGAACGATCCAAACGAGGAGGCGAGCAACATAAAGGGTCGTCTCACTGAGCCAGAATTAGAATGAAAGTTACAGAAAGGGAGTATGAGCACTTTGACTCAGAGATAGCTGCAATGAGATTATCGGACATGGGCTGAGTGATTCTGGCAGCGTGGGAAAATGAATGTGACAGAGAAGGCAGAGCAGTAAATGTGGCCTGTATTCAGAGCCAGAACTGACATTTCTCACTGAACTGAGCTGTTCATTTATTATACATTACTGAAAAAAAGCCTCTGACTTTTCATCATTACCTATAATACAATCTTCAGTTGAAAGTTGTAAACTCTTTATTATTTAAACTCATGTGCTCCTTGATCATTTGATTTCCTGTTCCTATTTTACCTGCAGTGTCTCACCTCAGAGGTTCAGGAAGCCAAAAAGTAATAATGTTTAAATGAATGAAGCTGTTTTTCAGGCAGTTTCGTCTCCAATCGTCTACAGCAGCAAGATTTCATTTTGCAGTAGATGCAGTAATGAATATGTGGGTGTTTGTCTCACAGTGCCGGGGTAGGCAGGACTGGAGTCTTCATCACCCTCAGCATCGTGCTGGAGAGGATGAGGTACGAAGGTGTGGTGGACATCTTCCAGACGGTGAAGACGCTCCGCACCCAGCGGCCCGCCATGGTGCAGACCGAGGTATCGACAACACACCAACTTTAAATCCTTCACATAAAAAGCTGTTTGGCAGTCAGTGGGGTTCATGTAGGACCGTGGTTTAAGACCGCTGTCGTCCAAAGTGTCCCTTTTTGTAGGAGGACTCAACAAAAACTAAAGACTTAGAGACAAATCCCTCTTTAATGGAAGGTTTTAGTGTCTATAAAATGAGTTTGTGAAGATTTGAAAAAGTTTCCACAAATGTATAAACTGTCCTAACTTTTGTTGATAATAATCCAAGTACTTCTGCTAGTTCATATGTTGGTTATTTTGGAAGGTGGCTTCGTCTGGCATGCCAAGTGGCTCATTAATAGCCACTTTTACCTATTATTGAAATACTTGGCTTGCCATATTACTCGAGTGCCCTCTAGCAGCTGAAAATGGTAGTGTTCAATATTTTCCATGTCAGAACGAATTAAATTGTCAGATTTCTGACAAAAATTGGGTTATAAATATGAGGAAAAAACATAAATAAGTCACTTTGCTGTATAAGTCGTGCAGGGCTTGCAAATTAATGCAGAAAGGTGTGACTTATACGGCAAAAAGTACAGTAAGTATAGAAGTAAAATGCTGACTCAGCGTTCACAGTATACAAAGGATAAAGTTTTTGACTGCCTTCGTCTTCTCTGCAGGACCAGTACCAGCTGTGCTACAGGGCAGCACTGGAGTACCTGGGGAGCTTTGACCACTATGCAACGTAACCTCTCCCGCTGAAGCAGCTTCCCCTGGTCAGACCTCTCAGGAGTGTGCCAAGTGTCCCATTTCAGCCACCATCCACTCACTTGACCCCTTAAAGCCCAACCCTTCCTGCAGCTACCGGAGGGGTTAAGGAAGGGACGAGCACGCCGACCCGTCGAGGGTTTTTAACCAATCAGAGAAACACGCCGAGTTAACATCCACCTGAGATTTTGCTTTAACGACAGAAACTCCCACGAGCACATCAGCTCTTGTACAGATCCGACAGCGCAGAGCGGCAGCTCGCCTCTCTGCTCCGTCGAAGCCAAACCTCCCTGATTGTCAAAGGCTACTGGTAGCACTAAGAGAGCATCCGCTCTGTTTTTATTTTTGTTATTGTTATTAATTTTATTGTCAATATTATGATTCATTTTGTCAAAACATTGTTTAGTATACTTTTTACATTGCTTTTAATAATCATTTTAATATCAGACATTTCCTTTGTGTTAAACGGCTCAGACACTGGGGCATGCATTATTTTCATAATCATTTGTAGGGTACTTTAGCACACGGGACATGAATTTTTAACATGTTCCTATATACTAATACAAGAGGACCACTGTTCTCTGAGCTGCTGTCAGATTTTATTTTATTTTTTTCTATTCAGTTTGTTATAAATGGTCGTCGTCAGTTCAGTAACTCGGATTGCCTTTCCGCTCGCCGTTACCAGGTTTCAAAAGAAAATCAACTTTGAGGAATTTCATTTTACAGACTTGTCGTAGTCGTCCCTCTGTAACCGCAGTAGATAGCTGAAAACACAAGCGAATTACCGAACACGAGGTGCACAGAAACGGGAAGCACATTATTTCTATGTTTTTTGTTTTTTGCGGTTTGTGTTTTTCATCAGAAGCCTATGGCATTGAGGCCTTCATTGCTCTACAGCGGAGAACTTACCTGAAGAAAACAGACTTTTATACCCAAAGGGTAGACAACAGGAAAAATAAAAACAATCTCCCCATCTTTGAATAAAGATGCTCTTCAAGTCCCTCCCGTCTCCTCGCTGGCTTTGCTGGAGTGGGACCAAACGGACCTGGGCTGAGGAGTAGAGCCATCCATGTCAGTACCTGTACAGAATCAACCATTCCTAACCAGAGGGACAGAGACTCCTGCCTTTGGACTCAAACCTGATGTTATTTTATACAGAAATAGAACTATAAATATATATATAATTATGACTGATTATATATATGTATGATTACACATAAATATATTCACAGCTTCATAAATATATTGTTAAAAAGGATTAATTCTGCAAATCTACCTAGAGACACTGCAGAGAGCCTGCTGTCCTAGAGTGTGTATTAATGGAGACACCGTTGTATTTACTGTAATACCATAGTAACTTCAACAGCTGGTTGTCCACATGAGGAAAAACAGCACAACCCCACCCCCCTAAAACCCCGCCACCAATCCATCCATCAAAATGGACAACTCCACTGGGAAAGCACACACCCCCCTCCACCACACGGACGGCAGGAGGGGAGCGTCTGATCGCTGGTGGGAGGACGGGGGGAGGGGGGGGGAACTCGAAAAACGCCGGCAAAAAACAAAAGCTGTTCATTTTTACCTTGTGAATGCTTAGTGCTGTAGGGGTTCAATCTGTTGTACACACAGTCTGTTTTCTATTTGTTGACAAAGAACTGGAACTTCAGAAATCATCTGGTGATGAAAAAGAAAAACCTTGATGTTAATAAAGTTAAATATTTGGGTTTTGTATGAAGGTCTGGCTCGTAATGCTTTGTTTTGTTCTTTGCACAACAGTGAACGGTAAAATTCCTCACTCAGATATTACATCATAGAGTCTTTGTCTTAGATAAAAAAAAAATCAGGAAACTCTGAGATGTCACTTCCTGTTTCTACAAGCCGCTGCCACTGATCTTAAAAGTGCTGCAGTCATTCAGGAAGGAATCTAGAGAGATCTATGCCGTCTTATTTGTTTAATAAAGCCTTCAAAATAAAAGTCCCCTTCCATACAAATATGTTTTTTTTACCAAGTAAACAATCATCTCAACACAAACCCTCTTGGCGACATTTATTCTGGATCCTTCAACTCCGTCTTGCAGTCGACTGCAGCAGAGCAGAGTTTGCTCTGTTGCCATGGCGATGGGTCACTTGTTTCTAGAATATGTCTGGTATATTTCCACATTAGAGATGGCGTAATTTGTGTCTTTGTCTCTCTTTTTTTTTTTTTTTTTCCCTCATAACCGGTCTGAAGTGGTCGAGACTTTCCAGAAACAAAAAGTGACGTTGTTTATGACTGGATGGAAATCTGAAACTGGCGATAAAGTTTGAATTGTTTGCTTCTGTTGCCGTGGAAACAGAAAGCCACACTAAAGAATGGGTTTTCATATTTAAATGGGCTTAAACGAGCGCAGGCTTTGCTTTAAATGTTTCCAAAAATGCAAACACAAAATATTATAAATTGTGTCCCAGGTGCTCATAATCCTTGAGTTTTATTATTTATTTTACCAATTTGAAATTATTCTGAACAAATCAACAAATTATACTGCAGGTCAGTTCAGTTTAAGGTTAACAGATGGAGGTTTATTTAGTTGCCATGGTGATGTTTTTATTGCTATTTATGAATAATTGTAATTGAAGATGGTGGTGGGTGGGGCTTGTATTACTTCAAATAATTTTTTGCAAAGCATGCAATTATTGTGCATCTCATTCTGGAGATGTTCTCAAACAAAAGACAGACTTACAGATTTTTATTGTCTTAAAATTATTTTTGTGTTTCCGCAACATTAAAAGTCTCAACAAAGTTCGGGTTAAAGAAATGGAACGAAATGTTGAAATGGTTTAAAGTTCTGTTTGGAGGAGTTTGCTTTGTGTTTTCTAAGATCAGCTGGTTGTGGCGGCATCTTGAGTCGGGTTCACTCCTAAAGGTTTTCAGTTCTAGATGCACGTTCACGTCTTACTTCCTGTAAGTTTCATTAAATTTGTGCTCCAGGAGATATTTTGGTACAACAAACAAATGCAGTCATCTATAACATCGGTGATAAGAAGTGATGTTGATTCTAAAAGTTTCAATCACAGCTCACATCAGAGAGGATAGTAAGGAAGGAGTCGGTGTTACCATGGCAACGCCACCATAAACCGGCTCAAAGCCACATGGACTAGTTCTGATCCAGACAGTTTTCTGAGCTGTGTCCCTCTCAACAGAACTGAGGTGTTCCTGATAACACCGGTCAGGATGAAGATGAGCCGGAGTCTGGAGCATCAGATGTGTGTCTGACACAGAGAATGGAGTTCAACCAAGTAAAAAATTAAATAAAAACATCTGATGTAAGTGATGGATTTGTTTAGTCGGCCTGCAGCAGCAGCGACCCGCTGCCAGGGGTACATTATCTGAAGATGTCAGAATGTAAAGCTGGATTTAAAGAAGAGCTTTTGTTGCAGTTTCACGCCTTAACGCCGCTCTGTAATATTCATAAAGTGTGTTTGGAGTTGAGCAGTTTCCCATTTGATTGTGCTCTTGGCTCCAGACCGCACTGCAGAAATTCACACCTACAGGAGTGTCACAGCTCTGGCCTGACACGCTGCCGTTATCTCTGCTGAGCAGACTGCAGCTTAGCTTGAACGCTAATATTCTGTTTATAAAAGCTAATGGCGTGGCTGCATGAAGCTCATTTACAGCAGAAGAAAAGAGTTCTTGTTGTTTGTGGAAGCTGCGTCGTGTGGAGGGAATTCTAGCTGTGGCATTTTACAAAATGTTGTTTTGGATACAAAAAAACAAACCAAACAAGTGACATCATTGTGTTTGTATGAATGTGCCTCACTGAGCTCCATTCCTCTTGAGTTACCTTTGTCTTGTCTTGGTAGTTATCGGTAAAAACCCATTTTTGCTTCACTTTGAAAGAGCCAACCTGAGCAGCACAGCTTGTAACTTTTACCACCAGACCATGAGTGATCTGAAGAGGTAAGGAAATCTGAAACGCATGCTTGACCAGTCGACGCCGCCGGCCTCTCTAAGTGTACCGTGATGTTTTTGTAGGAGGTCTGCTGCAGATGAAGGGGAGCGTGAAGGTGAGTTGCTCCTCCTGAAGATTAAAGCCCACCTGGAGGAGATGTTCTCTGACAGTTACCTGGCGGAGGACGGCTTCCTGCTGAAACACATGCAGAAGAACAAGCAGGGCTACGTCAGCCTGAAGCTCCTCACCTGTCTGAAGAAGGTAAACCGACTGTTAGATTTAATGTGTGCTCGTGGTGCAGCTATTTGAATGAAAACAGTTCAGATAAAAAGAGAAACCTGAACAGAGCTGAGTTTGCCCGTGTTTGCTGCAGATAAAGGCCCTGACCACAAACTGGTACGTGACCCTGGCCGCGGCGGATTGCTCTGACCTTTTGGAGGTAAACGATGAATGCACCAAAGTGAGGCGCAAAGAGCCGCTTCCACTGTGGCTGATGGGTTCCCCCACCAGCAGGCTGCTCCTTGTCTGGAACGACTCTGACGACCAGGGGAAAGAGGGCGGAGCGTCGGAACAGCCATCGCTCCTGCTGAACATTCTGGAAAAGTTCACCAGTCCCAGCAGCGTCAGCTCCAGCTGGATCCTGCGTCCTGGAGAAAGCCTTCCCAAAGATCTCCAGTGCTACGCCAAACGCCACAAAGAGCTGGGCCGGCACGTGTGCGCCGTGGTGAAGTTTAATCATTTTGAGGCCGTTCGTAGGACATTCAGTGCTCTTAAAGAAGAAGAGAAAACGAACGAGAAGGGCCTGCACGTGGTGCCTTTAGGGTGGCAGTCGATGCAGAGCATCGCCAAGTCTGAACCATCAGAGGAGAAGCACGGAAACCAACCAGAGGAGGACGTTTGCTCTGAGGAGAGTCCACTGGAAATCCCCAAGGTTTTGGTTCCACGTGAACCTTCACCTGTTGAGGTTTTTGAGGAAAACACCAAAGCGTTTCCACCTGAAGGATGCCAGAACGAGAGCCCCACCAGCTTCAACAGCCCGTCCTTCTGTGGAATGAAGCAGAAGTACCACAGGACGAGCTGGGGCTCCGGAGACAGCGTCAAACAGAGTTCTCAGAGCCCATGGGTACTCAAGCGCAAGTCTGCAGCCAACACAGTAAACCCTAATGCTAGGCACCCGAATGCACCCTGTTTAGTTCAAACGCTGCATCAACCCTTAGGTCCTGATGGCACCAAGGGGTTCCATACCAGAAGGAAGTGACCAGAGCCCCATGTGGATGGAATAGATGTAGCAGACCGAGCTAAAATAAATAAATAAAACATAAAATATGTTTCATTAAAGCAAAATCACAGTCCTGTTGAGTCTTTCCTGCGTGTAGTTATGAATCTTTGGCAGTAGGGGGCAGCATGCAGCTGTCAACACTTCTTGGGGGGGGGGGGGGGGGG
>JARVGQ010001954.1:27765037-27776041 GCA_031762355.1 Hypsolebias martinsi | reverse complement strand
ACTGGTTCTATATGTAGGTTTGACAAATATATCTGCTCCCTTTAAATTATAACAGCTTTGACGTTTAACAAAAAACAATTGGATATTAAATGGAAGTTCTTTTTTGTGAGCTCTATACATAAGAGACAAAATATTATAATCCACCAAGTCACTGAACTTCAGCAACTTCATTTTGTGAAAAAGTATATTCGATGGGTGACAATAATTTTTTCTAGTAATTATTCTTACAGCTCTTTTCTGTAACAAAAAAACTGGTTCTGTATATGTTTTACATGCTTTACCCCAAATGTCAATACAATAAATGATATGTGGAACAATAATTGAGTTATACAACAAATACAGTGCTTTATCATTCAATAGGGTCCTGACCTTGTACAGAACGGCAATAGATCTCGCTATCTTTGTCTTTACAGAATTTATATGCTGTTTCCACTGCAGTTTGTCGTCAATAATGACACCCAAAAATTTCACTTCATTAACACGACAAATTTCAACACCATCAATCAAAAATGGAATTTCAACAGTTTTTTGTGTTTTTTTTTTATAAAATATCATATATTTAGTTTTATCCAAATTAAATGATAATTTATTTAGATGAAACCAGTCTTGTATTTTTACTAATTCTTTCTGTGTAAACTCAAAAATCTGTTTAATATCCTGACCAAAACTAAAAAAAGTTGTATCATCAGCAAATAGGATACATTTGAGAAGAGCTGACACCTTGACCAAATCGTTAACATAAAGAATAAATAACTTGGGTCCAATAATTGAGCCCTGAGGGACTCCACATGTGACATTACAGAGGTTGGATCTTACATCATTAATTTGTACAAATTGTTTCCTATTATTGAGATAACTAATAACCCACTGTAATGCTGGTCCTCTCACACCATATTTACTCAATTTATTGATGAGAATGGTATGATCCACAGTATCAAAGGCCTTTTTCAAATCAACAAAAATCCCAAGACAATATATTTTTTGGTCAACCGCAGTAGATATTAGTTCGACCAATTCCATTCTCTTCTTTTGTAGTGCATTATGATAAGCAATGCCTATTATAGACTGTAAATGTGTTTTGTCATTAAAAAACTAACTAAACAGATGAAAAAAGACACTACCGTGATTTCCAGACTACAAGCTGCTAGTTTTTTCACACACTATGAACACAGCGACTTGTACAATACTGCAGCTAATTTAAGGATTTATTTATTTTATTTTATTTTTTACAGGCTAATGAGCTTCATGCCACCAAAACATTGAACCTCATCACACCCTGGTGCTCGCATGACTGCCCAATGCACGTCTCTCTTGTGGGGTGGGTCCTGGTTACTCAGTGAGACTATCTGTGTTCATATAGGTAAAAAAAAAAAAATCTGACCAATGAAATTGCTGAACAGGTCAGAGTGGACCAGGTAAACTTGGTTTCCAAAGTGGACTACTGACCAATGAAACTCTTCGTTCTCTCCTCCACTCCCTGCGGTAGTTTCCCCCCTCGTTGGGGCACAACCAAGTATTTGCAGCCGCTCGAAATAAGTGTGAATTGTAAATCAAATCGCAAATTTGCCTCGAGACAAAAGTGACGTTAAGAGCGACGACGCAAGAGAGACTGACATGTGTGATGAAGTTTTTCTGAGGCTGTTTCAGTCCTGACACTGAAGAAGACGACTTTAGTGGTTTTAGCGCACAGGAGGAATGAAGACAGCTATCAATGACTTTTCCAGGTACGCCACTGTAATTATTTATTTATTTTAACCAGCCGTGTTACAGGCACTGTTCAGAAAAAAACATGTACTGTATGAATTTGTGCATGTTACAGGTAAGTATCTAACTAAAAGTTACAAAAATCTTTCTGTGTAAATATCTCATGTTACAATGAAGATACCTGTGGCTTATAAATAAGTGCAGCCTATATAAATGTATACAATTTTTTAATTTATTGGGTGTGGCTTATATTCAGGTGTGCTCAAAAGTCTGGAAATTATGGTACCTGCAGAACAGCATCTCCACTGGTGTGGAGTTCAGAATGAGCCCCCTCCAGCACTGAAGAATATCAATATCTGTCAGAGTGACTATTATGGTTATTATTATATCTATTTTAATTTTATAGATGTGTGCAATGCACCTGGCTAACATTATTTTTAATATACTGTACTTTGTAATTTTGTTTGTTCTTGTTATAATGCATCTGTGCTTTGAGACACAAACGACTATTCCTTCAATGTTTTGTTGTTTAGCAATCACATGAAAGTACTAAGCTAGTTTACAATGTTAACGCAATAACTGGCGTTTTGTTTGCATATTCTTTCATCTTTTTGAAGCTTCATGCGCAGACTTGTGCAGGATTTGTAGTAATTTATTGTTTAATCTGCATTTTACACCAAATGCCTCCAAGTAGAAACAGAAAGCCGCAACAGAAGTTTTCTAAAAGCCCAACAGAGATCAGAGGCACATGAGCCCTCAGTCAGTAACTAAGTACTGTAATCCTGATTTTTTTTTTAATTATTTTTTTTTAGCTCTTATAAAAACCTGCTTTACGTTCAAATGAAAGGCTAAAAGCAGTAAACAGACTACATGGGTACAAATACATTTCAAAGAAGATCCATGTGGTATATGTCTCTTAAAAATTAATTTACTATTTATTAACTACTTCTAATCGCCTCTGTTGCATCATAGCATCAAGCCATCTATGCTGTATTGATGAGATAAGCTGCAGGCTTTATGGGCTGATAAAACTACCAGCTGATGGGAACTTGCACACAAAGAAAAGTGAATGAACAACTTTTATCTCGTTTGAACTTTTTCTGTATTACATTTAAGGAACATTTACTGTCTGTTTCTGCAGCCAATAAAGTCTGAGCTTGTTAAGTGAGGTTAGTGAAAAAATAAAGATCTAAAACCATTACAATGTTCACTTAAAGGAAATATTCAGTGGGCTTTTACAAGTCAAAGCTTGGAAACTATTTCACAGCAAGGCTGAAGGAGTCATTTGGTTGATCAAGCCTTGGAGGTGGATTTATCTATAAATCTGGAGTCTAATCTCATGTGTGGAGTGATGCGTTGGACACTTTCTTGTATCAGAGTCAAGAATAAAAACAGGGGGGAAAAAATCAAGAAGTTGTAGCTTTCAAATTGTTCTCCATCATCTTTTTATATCCAATCTTGGCAACTGGAAACATCAACCACCATTGTCAATTTAAACTTTTGGCTAAGGATAAATGCAGATAAAATATGACGTTCATCCATGTCAGCAGTAATGACCAGAGTACTGTATTTTTCGCTGTATAAATCGCACCTTTTTACATAAATTTTCAAGTCCTGCAACTTATACACCAAAGCAACTATACTTTTTTCCTCTATATTTATAACCCAGTTTTTGGCTGACATCTGACGATTTCATTCATTCTAACATGGATAATATTGAACAGCATTTTTAGCCGCTATAGAGGGTCCTCGAGGCATATGGCAAGCCAAGTGTCTCATTAATAGTTAAAAGTGGCTATTAATGAGACACTTGGCTTGCCATAGAGCCACTTTCATCTTGCTCCAGAACTCCTGGAGCAAACGTCAAATCAGCTGCATTTCGCTGCCCAGGCGAAAGGCAGCTGATTTGACCATTAAAGTGCATTTATTAAGTACAAGTTCAAATGGTTTTGCTGTTATTCATTTGGGCCAATATTTTCGCTCCATAACTACTTCTGTTATAATTAATAATTTTTAGACTGCACATAATACTGTACATCTTCATTGATTTACAAATTACATTTAAATATATGAATCCAAAAAAGTAGATGAAAATGACCTTTTAAGCCAAGAAGGATCTATAAAAGCTATAAAAGCCTTGTTCACTTTATAGTACTTGCTGATAAATTCAGGCAAAATGTAAAATATTATGGGACATTTTGAACACAGTGATCGTTAAACGTGTTTTTAAGGATTCTCTTGGTCCATTTGTTCTTATACTAGAATCTGGGACAAAAAAATCTTCAGAGACTATTTTCACCCCAAACATACCCAAGTCTTTTCATCTAAATCTTGGAGACAGAAGCTGAACAAAATCAGAATAAATGTTGATGAGCTGAGTCGTATTCAGTTTAACTGGAACTGAACTTCCTTTCTTTTTGTTTTCATTGCTACAAGAATCAAAATGTATTCAATTTGTAGAACCTAGCATTGCAATTTCTTTATTTCATTAGTGCTTAAGAAAACATTCTGTGTTTTTTTTTCTAAACAATCACATACAGTAATCACTATGTAACTGTAAAATTTATCGTAAACAAAAGGTTTCTCCTGTTTAACATCTTGTCTGTTGGGACACACTGGACAGATCTCCAGTCCATCACAGGGACACATTGAGACTAACAAGACAAACCAGTCACTCTCTCACTCACACCTAGGGACAATTTAGAATTACCAATCAGTCAACATCATGTTGGTCTGTGGGAGGAAGCCCACGCATGCATGGAGAGAACATGCAAACTCCACCCAAAAAGGTCCCGGTTGGGATTTGATCTGGCGACCTTCTCAATGAGAGGCAACAGCTCTATCAACTGCACCATCATGCCGCCCGCACAGGAGGTCCAATTATGGGATCACAATACATGAACGTGATTTATGCTACTGCCGTCTTTCTGCACATCCTACATTTGTAGAAACTTCACATAATTTCAAATTAAAGATAGTAATTTTGTTTGTTTTAAACCCAGCTCTATGAAGCCTACAAAGGAAATGTGCATCATAAACGTAGTGAGTGAAGCTCAAAACTGCACAGCGTTATAATGTTTCTGCCAAGTTTTGAAAACTGAAAGGACAAGAGAAATGAGAAGTACAAAGGTGGGTTGCACTAAAGTAATTTAATCTTTTGGCAGGGAGCCAGTGATGAGTGCTTGAGCGCTTTATAAAAGAGTGCTGCCTGTACAGGTTTGTAGACAAGAGGACCCAGCGCTCCAACCTTTGTTCAGACAATCACAGGTGAGTAACCTGCAATCACAAGGACAGGGTTAGTTTCATGTTATTTAAACGCTATATCAACGTTGTAGATGCTTATTTTTTTTTAAATAAATTATTCACTTGCAAATCACAAGAATTAGCATTTATGTCATGTAAATGTGCAAAATTGTAAAGTGCAGTTTGGTTTTATGGTAAGAATGAGTGCTCAGCTCTGTTTAATTCCTTTTGCACAAACAATAAAATGATTCAGAAAATGAAAAATGCAAATACTGGATGTATTATGGTTATGTTTTTAGCTCCTTTGAGTTTATGTTTATTTTAGCCAGTTAAACCTGGAAAATTAGCCATAATGGAGGTAACTTATAGAGAGTACTGTTTATTTGTCCAAGGTTCAAAGTTTCCTGTTAACAAGAAGGTGTGGGAAGACATTAGGTGCAATAATCAGAGATAAGACTTATTGCAGGTATAACTTGTAAACGTTTTGGTCTTTTTTCCAGCGTTGCCTCGACTGAATAAACCATGCGGTTCAACGTGCTCTTCTGCTTGTTCATCCTTTCTTTTCTCTGCTTTGCATTTGGACAAGGTAATGTTTTACAAAAAAATTAATAAAATAAAAAAAGTTTCTGTAAACAAGGTTGTATGTTCATGCAATAAAGAGATATGAAAGTGAATAAGTTTGGTTTGGTTCACATCCATACATTCTATCAATTTTGCAGACTGACTCGACTGAATTAATTAATCTGTGCTTAAAATTTGCAACAAAAAAAAAAAAAGTATCACGTTCAAGGTGAGGTGGCTCCAAACTGAACTGGTTTTCTGGTTTTTCAGGGTCATATGACGACTGCTGTCTGAAGTATTTGAAAAATATGACAAAGCACGTTCAGAAGAATGCAGTAAAGTACAAATATCAAAAGACTGATGGTGGCTGCAACATCCCTGCCGTAATGTGAGTTTGTTTAGAAAATAAAATTAGAATAAGCACTTTAAAGCAGAACTCGTTAACCCTTAAATGTTATATTCTTATAGCTTCACCATGAGGAGGGGACGGAAGTATTGCACAAACCCCAGAGAGAACTGGGTCAAGGAGCTGATGACGAAAATTGATGAAAGATACATTCGGGTCAGCGTGATTAAGAAGAAACCCAAAGGGGTAAGCACTGCAGATGGCCTTTATGTGTAGTTTGACAGAAGCAAAAAGTGAGACATACAGTATTTTTAAATATGTATCTTCTCTTTAAACAGCGCCCTTACAAAGGCTGAAGGTGACTGCATTACAAAATGGATCTTCTTCATCTTTCCGCTGCCTGCAATCCTGTTACTGAGCAAATAACAAGCGTTTTTATGGTTTATGGTGTGTTATTGGAAGACAGTTGAGGACGCCAGCCAGGAAAATGTAGCACTGCTTTTGCTTTCACTCAGCATTCAGATAAAGGTCAAAGCTGGTCTAAAGCAGCAGCCTTTTGATCGTGAGGGTTGGGCTCTTGAAGCTGACAGACCAACGCCTTCCAGTGCATGGCTGCTTCAGAGAAAACACGACAGTTCTAACACTTTTCAAGACATTAGCTACCGAATAAGCAATATGATTATTAAAAAAATGACAAGCGTTAAATTATATATGTAACATTACAATCCATTTTATATATTATATGTGTTTGTATATTTGTTTCTTTTAGTGAAATTTAAGGTTGTAATTTGCTGTTTGAAGCTCATGTCATAAAAAAAGTGAAGCTCTGTTTTGATTTCCACAGAATTCAAATGTCTATTGTTTCATGTATTTTGTATATGACTTGCATTACATTTTATATGTTTAAAGGAAATAAATACACTAATGAACTTTATCAAGTTCTGCTTAATGTTTCTCTACAAAGGCTCATGTGTCAATAAGAAGGAATAAGATCCTTTGCAAAAAAAAAAAATATAGTACTCCCTTATCAAGTCACGTTGTTAGTTATATAAACATCTAGCAAGACGCAAAGACTATTTTTTTGTGAAACAACACTTTTTATGGATTGCACAAATGTTCAAGAGACGTTGTGCCTCACAGCAATAAAGTACTGGGTACTCCGGTTTTCGTCCAACAGATACAGCAAAAACATGCATTTAGTGTATAAGTGACGAGTCTAAACTGACCTTAAAGGAATAGTTCAGATTTTTTGCTGGGATGCCATGTGGAGTATTTTCTTTTTATCACTTGGAGTAAAAATTGTTCAGAGAATCTGGAAGCTCCAGCAGAAGTTTTCTTGAAATCAAGCTACTCAAAAGCAAATTTCTGACGTGTTAAAACAACATCCTCAAGAAATTAAATAGCTGTTTAAATAAGCCCTACTTTATAAACTTCTGCACCACCATAACAAGAATTAAAATAGAAGACTGTTTATTTAAACTGAAGACAGAGTCCGTCTGCATACTACCCAAATTAGATTCAAGTTGCAAACTTATGTTGCAAAATTCAGTGAAACTTGGCAAAAAAAAGTGATGAATGTACAAAGTAAAACATTCACTTAAATTGTCTCGTTTTTAACTGCAGTACTTTTACATCAGACCCTTGGGTTTCCCGTGGGCCATTACCAGATATATCCCTCAGACTGGCTCGGTCTTCAGTGTAAATAACTCTGAACTTCTGTGTTAACAACCATCAAATGCAACAGTGATGGAGGTGCAAAGTTTAAGAAAGGGGTTTGCAAGAACTGCTGCAAAACGTTTGAGATCTGCGGTTTATTTTTAAGATGGCAGACGTTTGCTGTGCTGACAGATATTTCAAACTAATATTGCTCTGACCCTTGCATACATCAGATGTGCTACTGGTAAATGATAGCAACCCCACAAACATTAATCCATCTTCTTAACCTGCTTGTTCACATTCAGTGTCAAAGGGAGCTGTTTGTGTATGTCCTGCGGTCAGTGGATTAAAAGAGGGATGCCTGGACAGGCTGCCAGTCCATCACATGGTCAGAAAATCAAGACAGCCCGACACCTGACAATTATGGAGCAACTGATTAACCTAACATGCATATTTTTAGACTGTGCAGTGGGAGGACAGCCATGCATGCACAGGGAGAATATTCAAGCGCCATATAAAAAGCTGCTGCCAGAAGTTTAATTTGCTTCGTTTTTGCTGCAAAGCAACATTGTTCAACTTCTCCATTGTGCTGCAAACTCCACTGAACATTTAAAAAATGTATTCCTTTATGGTGAGTTTGTTACAGTGTTGGTCTTGTGATGAACCTACCATGCTTCTCACTGATTGGCAGCAGCCCTTGTGACCCTAAGAGGAAAGCGGATACATAAAATTAAAAGAGTACGACAAAAGGAATAAAAAGCGTGAAACATTGGAGAAGTGTGCGTTGAGATGATCCACATGTCTTTACTTAACAGCAAAATTTTCATTCATCTTTTCTGAAACGGCATCGTCTTTCCTCTTTGCAATGAAATGCAACTTTTAAATGGGGCCAGGGGTCAAGACTGAGAGTGAATTTGAACTGGTTTAATCCGGACGCACAGTGAAGAAATTAGGCCTAACATTTAGTTATTCAAACAAAATGTTGAAGAAAAACAAAAAAAAGAGCAAACGGACAAACTGAGCAAAAGCTTGTGCAAATACGATGAGTAACAGGACTATCTGATCCGTCACGGAGCTGGATTTAATGGCTAGTTTCTGTTTCTCTCTCATCTCCGTGGGCATTTACAAGAACTGCCGGGGCTTGCCGCTGATAAAATCTCACTGTATTTGACTTTGCAGCCTTTGGAGATTGATGACTTCCCCAGGTGCCTCTGCAAAGATTTTGCTTTGCAAATAGCAGCATGAAGATAGACACGGTGTGTCTCAGTCGTAAAATTGTTAGCCCGTACAGGTCTGTGCCATAACGTAATAAATATGTGATCATTGTTGATTAAGGAAAAGGTCTGAATACATTTAAGCTCCTGTCAGGCCTTCTCTGCTAACGCAAGGATAAGAAGCAAGTGACAACATTTTTGTTAAAACTGACTGAATGTAATGCGATCAAGATTTTAAAATCCTCAGTATATGGTTGAAGTTTGTTTGATATGCTGCCAACTGAGCTCAGAGGCAACAGTGATTGATTGTCAGGGTAATTACGAAGACATTAGCTGCATATTCATTCACTCAACCTTTAATAATACAGGCTAGTCTCAAAGAGTCATGAGGACTCATTTATAAGATAGACTTTTTTTCTGCATATCTTTCTAATTCAAAGGACTTGATCAGCTGGTCTCTCAACAAAATTGATCAACTTCTCCCGACAGGAGTCAGGGTAAGGAGGACCCTCATACCTCAACGGAAACAAATTGGATTCATGCTGACAACTGTTTTTTGTTGTTGTTGTTTGGCTTGGTGAAATCTGGATTGTCTACAAATTTGTGTGTATGTGTCGAAGCTTGGCAGCACTCAGACTGAATTATTAGCTGTGTCAGGGAGCTGGAGCAGGCTGTTTATCAGGACTGTGAACTCTCTAGCAGCACCCATGAATGGTGGGAATAATCTTGGAGAAGCTGTGAGCTCGACTTTTGACGTAAAGAATCGATTAGGCTGTTTGGAGTTTCCATCAGAGAACTGTACCAGTGAGACTTTAAAAAGGCAGAAACATCAGTTCATGAGTTCTGCCTGACCTAAACTGTGGCCTTGACGGCAGACTTATCTCAACTCCTCCTGGCATGTTTTTAAAATAAAAAATAAAAAAAAGACACTGTCTGTCTCCTCACCTCTCCTTTTCCCAAGGCCGTGGACATGTGACGGAACCTCAACCGAGCTGATGATAAATAACATCTCTTATCTGGACAATGACTGAGAGGGGGGCTCTGGACTATGCTAAAACCTTCCCTTAAAATTCAATGTCTTCACCGGTCTATATGTACATGTATCATGTATATTTATGTTGCTTTGCTGTGGTAAGGTTTTTTTGATGCCTCAGATCGTGCTCTGTCTAGGACGAGGTGTGAGAGATCTTTTTTATACGGTCTCTCCTTATGTTTTTCTTCCCTTTTCTCATCTAAGCAAAAATATTATTCTGAACAAGAATAAGGTGGCCGCGCTTTTTATGGTAGCAGCTTCGTGCACTCTGTCCATCTTGCGGATGACTATACCTACATGTTCTTGTTGTATCATTGTGCAATGATAATAAAGCTTATTCTGATTCTAATTCTGATTCTTCTAAATGAGATATACAGTATGTACACAACAATAAACATTCATAAGCACATTAAGCACATATTAAATGAAAAAATTATAAAATAAGTGTTATAAAACAAATAAAAAACATGCTACATTATAAAACAGTGTAAGATACTAAAAACAGGAAGATTTCAGAATTGATTTTTGCATTGAACTTAACAGTACTTTAAAATCCTTTAGAGAAGTCAAGGTCGAGAGCGTCAGATCTTTTTGCAAGGTGTTCCAGTTTACAAGAGCGAAGTGGGAGAAGGCCCTTTTGCCAAATTCAGTCTGCACTGATGGAACACTGCAGGTAATGATGTCTTGGGAGCACAGGCTGCATTGACAGAGTGACATGTAGGAAGAGATGTATGAAGGCAGCAGACCAAGAAATGATTTAACAATGAAAATATACCAGTGTGAGACTGTGTGAAGTTAATGATGACCAGTTGGCCAATGAGTACAGAGTGCAGTGATGGGTACGGTAGTTACAGCCAGTTATGAATCTTAGTGCACCATGAAAGACAGCATTCAACATCTGCAAGGTGCTTGCGGAGCATTCATGTAAATAATTTCACCATATGGATGGAAGGAAACTACCAGTTAGAAGAAGTTTCCTACCATCCAGAGTTAAATAGGATTTATTTCTGAAAAAGAAACCCTATTTTACTTTCAGTTGCTTTACCAAGTTTTCACCATGAGGCTTTAAAGAGACATGTGCACCAACGAGAATTCCCAAGTATTTATAGGAATCGACAAACTCAACAGGAACACCACAAGTCTGTTGAAGTCTGTTGGAGTCAGCCTCCCCACTATCACAGACATCTACACCTCCAGATGCAGGAAGAGGGCCACCTGCATCATGAAGGACCCCACTCACCCAGCAC
>JARVGQ010001954.1:27677457-27689137 GCA_031762355.1 Hypsolebias martinsi | reverse complement strand
ATTTTGGGGTTGTGGAGGTTGTTTTTTTTTTTCATTGAGGATATTGAATTCCAAAGATTTTTGGACTACGTTGAGCCTCGCCACATCGTCCCCAGTCAGAGATATTTTTCCGGTGTAGCCTTACCCGAACTACAAGCCATCATTTCCAATGTAATTGAGAAGCTAATAGCCGATAGCACTAGGGTGAGTTTTACCACAGACATGTGGACGTCAAATGTCGGCCCTGTTAGCATAATTAGTCTTACGGCACAATGGAAAGAAAAAAACTTTGAACTTAAAAAGTCTGTTCTTCATGTACAGGAGTGCAGAGGATCCACACTGCAGCTAGGAACCCAGAACAAGCCTCCACAAGTGAGACAGCATAGCAGGTGGCTTAATGCTAATAAATAACATTTACCACTTTTCATTTAATATAAATTAATGTGCTATGCATATGGCTGTTACTGAATAAATGTCACCAGCTCTTAAAGCTGTTGCACAATTTTTGTAGCAAATAAGCCTCAATAAGAGGGCTATGTTGTGACAAAGTAAAGTATATTAAAAATATTGGTGTCGGTTATCAGCCAAATAATTTTAACATATCAGATATTGGCCAAAAATCCAATATCTTGCATCCCTAATTTTTACATTTTAAGACCAAAAAAAAGACCATATCATGTAAAGAAGGGAAATAATTAATAGTTTATACCGATTTTGATAAAAATTAAAACACTGAACTCTGCAGGCCTATCTGAGGAATTATGAATAAGTATCGGGTGGGGCTGCGGTAGCTCGGTGGCCATTGCCCCCGTCTTGCAATCCTGAGGTTGAGGGTTCAAGCCCAGGTTGTCTCAGGAAGAGTATCATGCATAAAACAAATTGCCAAATCTTTCTTGCAGTGGTGACCCCTAAAGACGGGAGCAGCCAAATGAAATCTGCTACTAAGTTGTACTTACTATTCAACAATTTCCTGTGGGATCCATAAAGTTCTTATCTTAATATTAGTTATCTGGCAAAAATTTGCAAATATTTCGCATTAAAACTACCAAAACTATCATTTTCTGTTGTGTCTATATAAAATCAACACAATTAAATTTCATAAAGTTTTGGTCAAAGCTTCAAAGAGCCACCGATGAGGGACTAAAGAGCCACATGTGGCCCCTGAGCTGCAGGTTGCAGACCCCTGTGGTAGATGAAAACTCTGGTGTAAAAGGCAGCGGGCAGTATTTTAAAAGAATGATAGGTCTTTGAGAAAGTTTCGACCTCTGTATCCTAACGTAACCAAAGAAATTTGTTTCCTGTGTGAAATGTTAAGTTGTTTTACAAGCATATTGCTACCACAGGCTGTAAACTAATGTAATATCTTATCATTTACAAATACTACAAAACCATTAAGTTTCCTTTTATTTCCTCACTTGATCGGAAAAAACTTTCTGCAATCATGTTTCATGATTGTTAGAGAGGCAGGATATTTTTAGGGTTTGTTCTCGACATTGTGCTCTGTGGTAACACCGGGCAGCTGAAATATTGGTTAATGCCTTGTGAAAGTTGCATCTTAATTTTGCTGAGGCAAACTTTTGATTTTGCTCCAAATACAAAAAAAAAAAAAAAAGCCCCTACAGTTATGTAAATGAACATAGTGTGTCCCTTGAATGCTGCTCTGTAGCTGCTTCCTTCTTTGGTATGACTCATATTACTGCTTCCTCATCAGCAGAACTTCTACTACTACAACTCACCACGAGCTTAAACCTGCACTCTACTCAAAATGTGTGTTTGGACTGTGAACACCTGCTGAACCAGATTAGCATCAGTTGATTTGCATAAATTAATTACACATAATAAAGTTTTTTTTTTTTTTTTTTGTGGGGGGTGGGCTGTTTCTTTAGACTGTCCTTTGGCAAACTTTAATCAAAGCAAATCAAACAAATCAAAAAAATAAAAGCATGCAATGTACCTACGTAAATATGGTTACTTTAGCTTCTTTAATCAGTTTTTATGTTCTCCTGGGTGGACTGGTTTGGTCTAAAGTCCAAAGACAAGCAGGTTAAGTGATTTTTTTTTTTTCCTTCTGTTTAGCTATAAGTTTCCTTCAGGTGTTTTTTCCTTAACCTGATTCCCATCCAAAATTTACACTGAAATTCTCTGCATTCACCTGTGACCTTGTGCGGCTTCAGCAGTTCAGATTATGAGTGAAAGCTGTTTTTTTTTTTTTTAGGCTATTTTTTTATACTTACTGAAATTTCATGTCAGTATGTCTTTTTTTTTCACGTCAGACATGTTTATAACAGTTTTCTCGTGGTAATTTGTGCCCTATTAGGTGCGTTACCTGAAGATCATTGAGAAGAGTGGATACCAGGCCCTGCCATGGGTGCGCTACATCACCCAAAATGGAGGTAGGTCAAGAGTTCAGCCGCGGCTGTGCCCATAAGTGCAGATATTAGGCAACAGTTGGGCAACGCAGTGCAACATGGTGGGAACTAACCTTGACCAGATTCAGTTCTATGAAAACGCGTTACACGAGGCAATGTGGCAATGTCCTGCGAAATGTGAGAAAGTGAACTTTTCTTCTTCTGTGCTTCCCGTCCAATCATCACATTGAGATTACCGAGTTTGCACATGTTGCTCTTTTGGCTAATGTTGCAGCTAATTGCTAAATATCCTTATCTCATTTCCTTTGAATTTCATTTGATCTGAGCGGAAAGCATCAGCCGCCTCCACTAGATTTCTCTCAGATTCTCCCTTTTTCTTTGTCCATTTGATTAAGTCTTGTCAATTTCCTCCCCAGATTACCAGCTCCGGACCCAGTAGGCCGCGCCTCGGCAGGTGGACATCAAGGCGGGGTTGAGTCCAGCCGTTAATGTGCCGTCAGTGGCATGTGGCAGTCAGGAGCGCAGAGGACTGTCAGTATTTACTTTTGTCGTTTAGTTCTGTATTTGTTAAAGCTCTGTCCATTCATGATCAATGCAAGTGTTTAGACGGAGGCTTCAGTAGGTCAAGGATTGAAAAAAAAAAAGAATGATGAAGACCAAGAAAAGCAGGAGTAACGTTTACAACCACTTTCACACAGCAGAGGTGTTCACAATCTATCCCCATGGGTCAGATAGACTGAATGAATGTTACATTTCTCATTTAAAGTTACTGTAATCACATGCACACAGGTCAGCAACACTCACTCACAGTATGTTTTTTGTATGACGCTGCCATGATTCCTGTTTGCTGATTATCTGTATATATTTGCTAAACAAATTAAATTCAGTGTTATCAGTTAAACAACTGTAAATCAAAACATTTTTCTTTTTGTATTGTTACCTCCATATGATGCCACCGAGACATGCCAAAGCATCGCCTTCCTGCTGGTCGTTGTGCTTTTTGGGGGGTTTATTTGACTCAGCGTTCAGCTTTGCAAAAACTTATTCAACAGTTGAAGCTGCACTGAAATCACCCCGACGCCTGCTTTTCTTTTCTCTGTCTGTAACCGTGCTATTTTCAGCCATTAAATGTATATTTAGAGAAAACTATTCCATCATTTACTCGCGTCATTATTTTGTGACGTCGCCGTTGTCGTTATGTTTGAGGAGGTCCGGATGAAAAGAATCCAGAGGAAGAGTTCCTCTTTCAGGTGTGCGGTTGGCGTTAACACTGACTGGGTCGTTCTACGTCATCCTGGTGGAAAGAACCATCGAAATAAGTGCAAGCTCTCCGTAAACAAGTGGGAGAACTGGAAAGGAAGTGACTTAAGCTGCGGTCAACAGTCGCAGTGCGAAAGAAGACCCAGCACAAACCAGTTATTGTTCAAAGCCAAGCCAGACTGCAGAGGTCCTGCATGAGGTCATTCCTCAAGTTTGTCCCGTACAGAGGAGAGAGTGCGATACTCTTTATTTAACGTGAGTCACTTCTGAGCAGGCATGGGTTTTATGAGGACTTGTTCTTGGTGACACGAAATACAAGATCTGTTCTTAGAACATGTTGGACCCGATTCTGTCATCGATGTTCCTGCTTTGTTTTCCTTCTGTTCGGAGGCAGCGTCACCTGGTTTTTGTTGGAACGCGCACACGGCAGGTGTGCCAAGTTTGGAAACGAGCCATGATTCACTTTTCTAAAGACAGAACGGCATGTTATCCAGGTCTCAATGTTCAAGATCAGTCTCGGGATAAAGCAAGTAACTAAAATATGTGCATTACTGAAGATCTCTTATCGTCAACCCTATTTATCCCTTCAGATTTGTGTTTTGTGTCTGAACGTGATAAATATGATTTTAAGGTCTGACAAAAAACTTTTTTTTAATAGAATAAGGCACGTTTGATGAAAATATAAGTCTTGAAGGATGTCTTTTTGAATTTGGAAGTATTTATTTGTTTGGGGATTTATTTGTAGCCCTGGCTGATTTGCATAATCTCTAAATGAGTACCTGTGGGAAGCTTGTTGCCTCTGCCTGAGAACGCAAGCCTTATCTCTGCGATGACAGGTACGAGACTAGTAATAACATCTACTCAGACCAGATTAGCTTTATCTCGTCTGCATTATGCTTTCAACTTGTTTCAGGTTGAGAAAGGTCTAGAAAAGAGGAGGGCCTGCTCAGTGTGGTACGATTACAACTGTTGCATAATTGTTGAAGCATCTCCCGACTCCAGGCCAATGTGTGCTTTTTCTCACAGGGGCACAGTTTCTGTGATACTTGGCAGGACGAGTTAATATAGTGTTTGGCTCGTGATGAGAGGGGCACATTCATCCTCTGCAGAGTTGGAGGAAAGACCCGACATGCCTCATGTTTCAGAATTACCGAAGAGACGGCTGCAGGAAAACCCGCGTGTACACACCGATATTTAACCCATTTATTCTTTAACAAGAGCTGCAACGTCACCTGAAAATGTAGTCCTATCAAATGTATACATCATGTGAGAGGAGACATTTTTACTTACTGGATTCAAAACGAAAAATGCACAAAAAGCAAATTCAATGTAAAGTTTGCGTTTTATGACAGAGTTTTAGGCTAAGATAATTTTATGATGAGAAATTACAGCATGAGCGCCATTTTGGTTACACCTTGAAAATATCTAAAAAAGTTTATTCTGGTCCTCTGGACATTCAGAAAATAAAACTAAACAAAAAAATTACAGAGACGTTTCGTCTTTTGTCCGAATGACTTCTTCACTCTGAGGAGCCGTATCTTTTTTGACCAGACTTAACTTTTTTTTAGATTTTTCTACCTGGATTTTTGAGCATGTATCAGGATACCTTGAAAATATGTTTAATCTCGTGATATCTCGAGCCATCTGTTATCACTGTTGTCCCTCCAGTGTTTTATGAGATATTTTGCTAACAGTACAGACATGGGCATTGACATTATCGCTCGCTGCCAAGATTTGTCATGTAAAAGGAGCCAGTTTTAGGTATTTTGCTCAAAATAGTTGTTTGAAAATTTTCTTAAAAAAAAAAAAATATATATATATATATATATATATTTTTTTTTTTTATAGATATATAGTTTAGAATTATTAAGTGTATTTTATATCAACAGCCAATAATGTTGTAATTGGTAAGGGTATAGCTGACTTAAGCTGTTTATATTTGATATTTTAATTCATAAATGCAGGGCAAGAAACACTTTTATCCACAAAATGTGCTAAAATAGGTGTAGTCTGCATTATAAACAAGGTTCTGACCTACTGCTTAGCTTTTGTACATGTACTTAACATTAACAAACCAAACTATAAGTTGGTGGAACTTGTAAATTTGCATCAAATTCCCATCTTGCCTCATAACGTCCAGCAGCCTTAAGTCTTGTAAATCATGGTTATAATATTGGTGTTTTTACAGTAAGTATCATGGCAACTGCAAATAAAACTGTAAGGATAACTTCTTTTTATCTAGTGCATAAGGGCATAAATCAACAGGCGAATACAATCATAAAAAAAACTTTTCCCTCACAAAACATCATTTGGTTGCTATGCCGACGCTGCACTTTGGACACACAATTTATGGCAAACGTCTTAAAGTTGTTTCCGGCTGTGGAAAATATCCTTGGTTACTCAACAGCCGTGAAGCAACAGGTAGAGATCGTGCAGCGTGGCAGTGTCAACTTCAAACACAGGTGTGCCACGAGGAACCCTGTGTTTATCTACAAACGGAGCACCCGTTGCCTAGCAACCGAGGGAAATCCTCGCGTCGCGTCAGGACTCTGATCCTGGTGTGACGTCAAGACGAGGTCGTTCCTCTCTTTGGCATGCTAAGTGTCCCTGTAATCGTGCGTGAAGCGTCTTATCCCTTGGTTGTGAAATACAAATAGCTGGTGAGTCACTTTTTGAGACAGCTACTGGAGAAAAGGTATTTCGCTCGTGGAGATGAGGGGGCACTTCCTGCCGCAGAAAAAAACCTGAAATAGTTGTTGCACTGGTTGAATTAAAAAATACTTCAGGAGCGCTGTGTGTGTGGTCCCTTCTACCTTTACAGCAGGCTTCCAGGAGGGGAAAATTTCCATCCGCCTTTAGACTTTAGAACAATATTGGTTTAAAAAGCATATAGCTGAGGATTTAACCGGACTGGCCTTGAGACGCTGCTGCAATCTGAATGTCTCAAGCCCACACATCGCTGGGAGGGCGAGCTGAACGCAGTACGTGACAGTAATCATCATCACTTTCCCATCAGGCCAGTCACTTATACCATCAGTGGGTCAAAGGGCACAGCAGGGTAAACATCTGGCACGGCCGCTGTATTTACTTCCCTCTTGAGATCTCATTTATAACAAGTGTTTTGGAATGTCTCTGCCTTAGAAACTGACTCATCACCGCTGGAGTCCGAAGTCTGAAAGATCAGCAAGTACAGTGCAGCACGTAGAACAGCCCTTGTCATTTCTTCAAGCGCACACCGTGTTATTACACAGGAGCAACAGGGTAATGGTTACCAAGCTGTGGGTGAGACCCCCCAAGATGTTTTAGGATCAATCAGAGGGGTCAGCAGAAGATTAAAGGCGTATAGTGCTGTGCAAAAGTTTTAAATCACCCCTCATTTCTTTATATTTTGCTTCCAAGGAGCCAGACGTTCTTGTAATCTTTTAAAGTGGTCTTGATTAATAGTTCTCCAGGCTTTCTGAAGGTCCTCTGCTGCTTTTTGGCTCATTTTCTGTCTAGACCCCTGACGACGACAGCAAGCTCAAAAGTAAAGAAAGAAGTTTCAGGCCTGACAGAGAACTTGAGATGAATCATTCTGCTGATCATCAATGACTATAAGTGAAATGTTCAGCTAATGCCTCCTTAAGAGTCCCCTTGCGGGTACTAAAATACATTTGTATGTGTCAAACTGTGTTTTCTTGGTATTTTTCACAATTTTAATTGGAAATCAAATGCCTAGCATTATTTAAAGGAATGCCTGTCAGAGTTTAAAAATTATATCTGTTAAATTGATTGTTATAAACATTTATGTCTTTTTAAGATCAGTTGGCTGTGGTGGCTATCTTGAATTATTATTATTATTAGAGCCAATACGTAATCAGTTGTAAATGTATATTTAACGATTATTTCCTAAATGTGTTATTTAAATTTGGTCCATTTGTTGGTAACACAGACACACACAGAACAGCATGGGCAAAAACAATATCACTGCCTTCGACTTTTTAATGGCAGGTGATAAAATGGGAACAAACTGTACCTTTGTGGCAGGCTGCTTCTAATAAAGTGTCTAAATATCATTTTAAAAATTATTTCAAGTTGCGTTTGTTTATACACACTGATAGATTTCTTGCGATATGGAGCCCTTTCAAGCCTGAATGAATCTTAGATTTGAGTGTTTCCACAAAAATAACAATTATTTTTAATATTGTTCAGGGTCTGTGCTGAAAATGAGTACAGAAAACAAAAATAAAAATCTTTAAAAGAACGACATTTTGGAAGTAAGAAGACATATCTCACCACCACTTTGAAATATTACAAAATCATTTAGTTTCTTGAACCAATAAATAATTGACAGATGACTCAACACTTTTCTGCAGCTTTATCTCCTTGTCTTCTATTTCCGGTAATACCAGACTTTTTTTTTTCAACAGTCCTGTAAGACTATGAGCTGATGTCATTTATGATTTTAATGAGCCAATGTGACAAAGCAGTTTTGTTCCTTATGGGCTGTTGTAACATCGTGACATTGGACCATAAATGTCTACAGAACATTTTATAACAATCTGCCCTTTAAAACGTAGAAAAATGAGTTGAAAGCCGACATGTACGGTCAAATGACTTAAAATCATCATATCCACACCAAAGCCATAAGTTTTCACAAGTAGAGAAAAGGTTTGATTTTATGCTGCTTTAATCCAGAGACGTTAGAAACTGCTGTCCACTGATGTCCTGCTGTCCACACTCATATTTCATCACGTCAGCTTTTGTTGCCTTTATTAACCGCTGCTCCAACCATTTTTACGAATCAATCATACATGTTTAAAAGCTGTAACTTTAGACGTTGCTGGCATACAGTGGGCCCTATAGTTCTATGACAATAAACAAAAGTCTGACTTCATCATTCACTACTTAAAAAAAAAAAAATTAACCTTGAAACTTCAGAGCTCTGCTTCTTATATTCCTGGGAAACAACTCTGGAAACTATTGTGGCAGCCAAGGGGAAAAACGAAAGTAACAACTTACTGTCAGTTCGGCCCTGTTTGTTTTGACGGTTCGTAAATGCGTCCTCTTTTATTCTTCTCCCAACTTTCTGTTGAGACAGACGCTCTTAATACTTTCCTGTTTGTGTTGTCTTGTCCCTACGTTTGTCTTTCCCCGATGCTGGGCAGCTCCAGAGCCGTGACATGCCCACGCACAGCTGAGGGATTATGTGAAAATGACACATCCACAATGGTAGCACACAGACCTTTACTGGGGTTTAAATAATGTTCTCACAACTCTCTTGTTATAGCACCGGAAACCTTGAAATGCAAACAAAGCCCCCGCTAAACAAATATAGACGTGTCCGCCGGTTTGCATGAGACGAAAGTTGCGTTTACAAAAAGAAAAAAGATAAAGATGTCCTTCACAGAAATAGCACTGGGCATAATTTATGTTTTATTACAAAGAAGGAAGCCTTTCATTCTTTTCTGTCACTGAATGAAACCATGAAAATAAATGTGGCTTGAGGCAGCGTGGTAATGGAGAAGCCTTTTCTTGGTGCACAATGGAGGTTAAAGTCTTTGTCTGTCGTCTCTGAGAAAGCCCAGGACACCTGGCTGTTGGATCCGAGTTCAAAGGCTCGTAAGAACTTTCTGTAACCTCCTGCTATTGTTTCACATTTGGGATAAGGAAAGACAAGTGCACGGGAAGAGCAAAGACACCTTGCGCTCTAATGATAATTCCAGATATTCAGCAAACCTCCGCTTCACGGCCTTCAAACTGCTGTTTTAACGCGCCAACCAGAGCTGCATCTGGATATTATCTGAGCAGCAAACGCTGTAATGAGCTCTGACACACTCGTCAGAAACCCCCTTATTCTCGCTGACTGTCCACCAGCGCACCTCTTAGTTTCGCTCCCCGCTACTGAAAATATTTGTGTTTTCCCTTTTCTCGCTCCTCCGGACATTTGATAGGCCTTGGACGCCGTCCGACATACTTTCTGCTGTCTTAATGGCGGCCCTTTTGCACCAAATCATATTTTAGCACAAGTGCATGGCAACAGCAAAACAAAGAGGCACAGGATGAATTCCTCGGCCGACCACTTTTTGAATTACTGATCATGTAAAAACCCGCTGTGGCTCCCAGATTGCAAACATCAGTCCTTGGAGCCTGCATGCAAACCAGTCCTCTAAATAGGCTTGTCTATTTCTGTTGGGCTGTGGGGGAAAACATGTGTTTGACATCAGTGTCACTCGCTGGTCGTTTTGCAGCGGGGCTTCGTAACCCCCTCACAGTAACTCCACTTTGATTAGTGGTTGACAATAGCTGCACTCAAAGAACGCCGCTAATTATCATCCAATCAATGAACCGATGTTTGACGACAGCCTTGCCTGCTGAGGTTAAATGGTTTCTGGAGCTAACATTTTGTCTTATTTTGAATGTGTCTGGGCTTCTGTTTATACTAGCTCTTTGAAAGGGGGCACTGAATAGACAGCAGCGAGGCAAACACGCAGACAAAGTGTGCCGCACCACAACAAACTCTCCAGGACTATGGAGCAGTGCTTCAAAGGGCACAGTCGAAAGAGACTTTTACATCACTTTCGAAACGCGATGCCCAGTGAAAATTTGGTGCTGGGAAACGTTACGGAGAGGCTTCGTCCTCTCAAAACACAACCGCTGCTAAAATAGGAACAAAACACCCAAACAGACAACCGTTCCAGCTGTGCTGCTGACGATCCAGTGGGGAAAAAAAACACAAAGTGAGTCGCAGGTGTGGAGATGGAACATGGAATATTACTGCTACTGTTAGGTCACACACAAAAAAAGACCCTCTGATGAAATGTTTTAAAATAAGTATGGCATTAGACTTTAATCCATGTAGGAGAACGTTATCATATATTTGTATAATAAAGGAAATTTAGATCAAACTGGCATAAAATCACAGAAGAAACAAAATTGCTGCTGGTGCTTTAGCTTCTTGTGTCATTGTGCAGAGCACTGAAAAGGTATTCATACCATTTGAACTTTTCTACACAAAATATTAATGAGCAAGCAGTATCATGAAGACCAAGGACCATGGAATACACTCGACATGACATGGATAGAATTGTTGAAAAGTTTTATTCTAATTCACTTCACAGTGCTAAGGCAGTTGCCTAGGTCATCTGTTTTATAGTATTTTTGTAAATGATGTCATATTTATTAAGTAAGGCATTTGTAACTGTGTATGCAGACGATACAACTATGTATGTGTCTTCTGATTTGGATCAGGTAAATAAGGTGCTGCAACACAAACTATTGTCTGTTTCTGAGGGGATGATAGAGAACTGTTTTAAACTGAATGTGTCAAAAACAAAGTGTATGATGGACTGTAAACATTCTGTCAGACTAACTCAAATGTTGCAAATTTCTTTAAAATGACCACCAGTAGAACAAGTTACTGCGGCCAAACTGCTGGGAGTTATAATAGATCAAATACCATCCTGGTCCACACACAGTGTAAAATTGTGACTAAAATATAGAAACTTCTTATTTTCCCTCTGCAGGGTTCTCCACTTTGAGTCATCCTCCTCCACCACATTCTGTCCTCTGCATCCTCTGTCCTCATTCCAACTACCTCCATGTCCTGTCTAACTGCATCCATTTATGTCCTCTTTGTCTTTTTCCTGGCAGCTGCATTTCTAACATCATTCTACCAATACACCCACTGTCCCTCCTCTGGACATGTCCAAACCATCTAATCTGGTCTCTCTAACTTTATCTCCCAGTTGTTCAACCTGTGCGGTACCTCTGATTATCTCATTCCTAATCTGATCCATCCTTGTCACTCCTAAGGAGAACCTCAACATCTTTATTTTTCAACTTCCGGTTCTTTCTCCTGACTTTTTGTCAATGCCACTGTCTCCATATCATAGAACTGGTCTCACCACTGTCTTGTAAACTTTTCCTGTGACCTTTGTTGACACCTTTTTGTCTCAAATCACTCCTGAAACTTTTCTCCATCCACTCCATCCTGTCAGGACTCTCTTCTTCACATCTTTACCACATTCCCCATTTTCCTGGACAGTGGACCCCAAGTACTTGAAGTCCTGCACCTTTGTGACCTCTGCTCC
>JARVGQ010001954.1:27636867-27648491 GCA_031762355.1 Hypsolebias martinsi | reverse complement strand
TTTGTATTCTTGTATCTGATGAAACTGTTTTTTATTGTTCTTTTAAAATGAATAAATAAACATCAAATCAAATCAAATCAAATCAAAAATAGGTTATAGAGTAAAACAAAAATGTTTCTGTCATTCAAACAAATAGTAAAATCAGAGAAACTGATAATTTTGCAGCACTCTCCTGTTCTGCGCTAGAGCTGTATATTCAGGCGGCTAAATGTGCAAAGCCCTGAAGTTTAACGCTAATATTTCAAAACAAAATCTAAAATTAATGGGTAACCACACTTTAAAACATCATGCCCATAGAGTGCATCATGTAAATTTGGTCCATAGACGAGAATAAACAAAAGATTGAACACGTTTCGACTAAAAAGCCAAAAAGTAAAATCTTGACTGAGCAATCACCAACATAAATATGGGGTGCACTTTGTAAAGTTACACAGTCAAATATTTACAGCAATATTTTGATTTATTTAGCCTTTCATAAGAAAAAAATAATGATTCTTGTTTTCAAAGTCATAGTTTCACCATATAATTCATACACATAAATGTCAGTTCACTAACTGAATATATAATTTACAAGCTAAATGTTCAGTTTACAAACTCAGTACTTAACTTGCAAGTTAAATATTTATTTAGCAAGCTAAATATTTAGCTCCACATTAGATATTTAGTTTACAAACTAAATGTTTATGTCCAAGATAAATGTTTAATTTACAAACTAAATATTTAACTTGCAAGTTAAATATTGAGTTAGTGAACAAAATATTTAGGTGTAAGTTAAGTGTTTAATTTCCAAACTAAATATTCATTTTCAAAATTATTTAATTTCCAAACTAAATATTCATTTTCAAAATAAAATATTTAATTTCCAAACTAAACATTTAATTTCTAAGCTAAATGTTTAATTTCTAAACTAAATATTTAATTTGCTAACTAAATATTTAGCTCCAACCTAAATATTTATTTCACAATTTAAGCGTTTAATTTCCAAAATAAATATTTAATTTGCCAACTAAATATTTAGCTTGGGCTTAAATATTTATTTTTCAAACTAAACATTTAATTTCCAAAATAAATATTTAATTTGCTAACTAAATATTTAGGTTGGACCTAAATGTTTAACTTGCTAGCTAAATATTTAGATTGCTAGCTAACTATTTAATGTGCAAATTAAATATTTAGTTTATGAATTAAACATTTAGCTTGGACATAAACATTTAGTTTGTCAACTAAAAATGTAGTGTGGAACTAAATATTTAGCTTGCTAACTAAATATTTAATTTGCAAGTTAAGTAGTTTATAAACTAAATATTTAGCTTGTTAATTAAATATTTAGTGTGGAGCTAAATATTTAGCTTGCTAACTAAATATTTAATTGCAAGTTAAGTATTTAGTTTTAAAACTAAATATTTAGCCTGTTAATTAATTAGTTTGGAACTATGACATTTATAAATGTATGAATAACGTGGTGAAAATATGACTTTGAAAATAAAACTATATTTTTTCTTATGAAATGCTAAATAAACCCAAATATTGCTGTTAATGTTTGACTGTGTAACTTTACAAACAGCACTTCATACATTAATGATTTTACAACAATCTTCAGAGCTACTGTTGTTTATAAGCCGACAACCAGCATTACAATATCCACCTACAGAGGACCAGACTTAGCTTTTTTTTTATTTTTCTACCTGGATTATTGAACATGCATCAGGGTGCATTGATCACACAGTGAATAAACAAACAAAAAATGTTTTTCGAATTTCATTAACTGCAATGTTTGAGAATTAAATAGCATAAATATTATATTTAATACCATTAAAAATCACAACACCTTCATGCAGAAGCTCTGGTTATATCTAATGTAAAATGCAGCATTTAAACAAATTTTAGCGTTTGATTTTATTTAATTAATGAAACATTTGTCCAGACTGAGGGCATCACACATGTCTGCCACATTTACAGTTCAAGGCCAGCTTTGTTCCACGGCTCTGTGGTTCAGCCATTTGCTCAGGTGTGCTGACGGCACCACAATGGTCCGCTATCGCACAGTAAGTGCTTTTGAAAAGGAATTTGTTCATTGTCACATAAGATGGAGAGCTGAGGGGGGCTTTGGCATTTGAAAAGGCCATATTTGTGGGCCTCCTCTGCGAGTGTTTACCTTCGAGGACAAATGAAGCCATTGAGTCGCTGCGAGCCGTGAATGAGCGCCTTCTACACACAGGCTTTTTGAATGCACATCAAAACAACCTCAGCAAACCCAGGGACACATTCCTCAGGCGTTTAATGCGAGGGCAAATAGGCAACCACTTCAATAAAATGCCTTTTGGATGGAATTGCATAAGTCAAAAATGCCTGCTCTGGCCAGGCCGGGGTGAAACTGGGAGAATGGTTTGAAGTTTTACCTGAAGTTTAAAATTACTTTTTTTTAAATGCAGATTTACTGTGCCGACAAGTTTATAGAAGATACACAGGTACAAGGACGTGACGCCAAGCGCCGTCATTTCACAAGATGCTAATCGGCGTAACCACTTCAAAGCCGAACCCGTTCCCCAAACCGGTGGAAAATGTATGGTCAAAGAAAAAGAAAACATGTCTATTTTTACGTTTGAGGTCGAAAAGACAATAACATGTTGAGCTCTGCTAAAGCCATCCTATTTTAATTATATTGTACCGAAGCTCCCCCGCCTCCCGTTTCCGCAAAACCCCTTCCCTTCACAAACACACAAGAAAAGGCATCACGTTACATGCTAACATCTCCACTCCACCGTGGCGTGTAATTATACAATCTGCAGAAAACATTTTATTTTTAGGGCCAGTAAATGTTTGACTTGGTGCTTTGAGGCTGAGAGAACAGGCAGAGGGGTATTTCACTATAAATTTTTAACAGCACGAGATTCATTGTTCTGTCCCGGGATTTTATGATCTGGAGGCGTTTTCTTGTGTTGAAAGTGTTTCCAGCTCCAGCATCACTTAAGACAGAAAAAAAAATATGGACACAGAGTCCCACTGTTCTCTAAAACAGGTGTAATTAAAGCTACTTTAGGTGTTTACTCTTGGAGGATTTTTTTAAGTAACACACTGGAATTTCCCCACAAAGATTAATAAAGTTGAACTAATTCTGAATAATTAGGGATTAAAGGGATATCATCCCATTTGTGCTCTCAGTTTTTGTAACAAAAAGGGGAATTTACACAAAATTAGATAATCCAGATCCCAGACTACAGAGACGTGTGCAAACAGAATAGGAGTAACGTATCACAATGCTAATTCTCTTCTTTGTGTTGGCTAATTCACTATTATTTTCTAGTGTTGAGCTGAAGAAAATAAGTTTGTTGCAGTAGGAAATTATCCCAAAACACTTTGCAACTTTACAAAACAAATATTCTGAAGTTTAAAATTATTTTTGTGTTATTTCTATAAGCTCAAGATCTTTTGAGATGGGTGTTTGTGAGCAATTATTGTCTTACCTGTTGCAGAACACTCTTGAACAACCTCTGTTTGGAGAAAAGATGTTACTTCTTTTGACTGGATTGACGAGCTAATGGCTAGTCTGAGCAGATGCAAAACCAAAGTGAAATACTGTCACCTTAAAACCACTCTAATCACACAAAAGTTACAGCGGTTTGACGTTACGTTACAGAAAAAAAAAAAAAAAAACTTTAATTTCAATCACAAAAAAAAAAAAAAAAAAAATCACAAAAAGTTCACTAACTGTTTTTGGTGCTGATCATGGGGTATGGGGTTGGCCAACCATAAAATCACAGACAGATGTGGCCAATTGAGTTGATTTATGAAAAAAAAAAAAAAAAAAAAAAAAAAAAAAAATGGGATTGTAATAAAACATGGAGGTGCACACTTAATGTTTGAAGAGGCCTCAACATCTACTACAGAAGTTCCAGTGCAGCCGGGACCACAGAGTAAAATAACTGTCGTGTGAAATGAAATTATAAAACAGCATTTATACAAACCGCTATAAGATTTTTGGGATTATTGTTTAAAAAAACAATTTTAGAATTCCTCCAAATTCAACTCTTTTTCTCCATACTGAGGTCATTCAAAGAGCTATTTTTTTTAATTAAACCTTTATTTATACAAGCTAGCCTCGCTGAGCCAAGGACTCATTTGCAAGAAGAACCTGTTCCATACAGGACATATAAAGTACAGACAACAAAACAGTAGACAATGACAACAATAAACTACAGTAAAAATACAGTTAAATAATCTATCCAGAGCAGGTAAGATATTAACTGTTTATGACCTTTCAAAACCCCACTTCAGAAGACATAAACTTTTTAAAATTATTATTTGTTAAGACTCAGTTGGTAGAGTTGTTACCTGTCAGGGAGAAGGTTGCCGGATCAAATCCCGGCCGGGGGTTCTTTCTGGGTGGAGTTTGCATGTTCTCTTCGTGCATACGTGGGTTTTCTCCGGGTACTCCGGTTTCCTCCCACAGACCAAAAACATGCATGTTAGGCTGATTGATAACACTAAATTGTGTGAGTGATAGAGTGAATATTTGTTTCTCTGTGATGGACTGGAGACCTGTCCAGGGTGTCCCCCGCCTCTCGCACAGTGGCAGCTGTAGCTAGACGTGTGCACCAGTGACCCCCCACAACCTGAAAAGGAAAAAGAAGGTAAAGATAATGGATGGATGGATTTTTTTTTTTTGTCAAGGTGAAGTCTGTGTTGAGGTGAAACACCTGGTCACATGATCTTTAAAACTCTGTGAGTAACTTTGTGTGTGTTTAACACGATTCTGTGGAGGTTCTGGTCAAAGAAAGTTCATACAAATGTAGATTTTCATATTTGAACACAAAGTGGCCCCCAAAGGCTCCTATTGTTGTCTTTTCTGTGAAGTGAAACCAAAAGTATCAGGTCTTTTCTGCGATTTCCATTTAAGAACTGCCAACTATTCTCTAACAGTTCCTGTCATCAAAACAATACCTTTGTATTCTTAATATTTAGTCTTTTCATACACTAAACCTTACCTTTTGCACTTGTAAGGACTCTAAAAAGAAAGCATCTTAACTATTGAACGCATTCAAGAACCCTTCCCTGTGTTTTTATTTATATTTAAAAGGAGAAAGTGCGTACAATTAGAGGTCAATTATTTTATATGTCATGCTTTTGTTTGAATAATTCATGTGAAACGTACAGAACTGAGTGTCCTGTCTTTTTATAGCATCCCGATCAACCGGGAGTGTTCTTTTCATCGTCACTTCTTTAGCCGAAAGAACAAGACAGCACACGGTTCGTCCAATTATTTATTACTCATCATAAGTTCATCAAAGAAACATTTTAATCCAAAACAGAACAAAAAAAAAAAAAAAAAAGAAGAAGAAGAAGAAGGGATAATTACTGCCTCTGTAATGGGCCGGGACTTGCCTCTCTAACGTTTTCAGATCACATCTTTTGGTGGCAAATCTGCTCGCCCAAGAACGCAGTGTTTTAGGTGCTATCGGGTCAGTGTTGGGTAATTAGCACATCGTATCGGTGGAGTTTGTCGAGGCCTGCATCCGAGAGAGTACACGTTGCTTTTGTTTTCCAGCAATTTACACTGAAGGGAACTGTTTGCAAAGGTTGAGGCCTTATCTTTGGCTGAGTCTAAATAAAACGTTTCCAGCCGAGGTTATTGAATCTGGGGATGTGCCAGATTTTAATCTAATCTACAGCAAATACTGAGCCTGTGCCAAAGAGTTTTACAGCTCCAAAAAGATCTCCATTTATCTTATCTAACTGTGTGTATGGGTTGCTGGAAAGGATTCCTTTTGTGTGTGCTCAGATTGGATTAATGGAAAATCCAGCAAAAATGTTATGACAGATTTGTTTCTATGCAAACCTGGAAACATTTATATTTGTTGTTTTAACTCCTTCTCTGTGACGTAATAACTTCTACAGTGAGATATTGAGTCATTCTATCTGCTAGGAGCATCTGTTTATTAATAAACTTAAAATAATTCACAAGAACAAGCTTGTTTTTCAGGTTCTTTTCTCCTTTCTGTTCTTAAAAACCCCAAATGTATCATACATTTGTACTTTTTCAGGGTGACAAAAGAACACACCCAGGTGACAGACTGCAACCGGCACTGAAGAAAGACATTTTTATATAGGCAGAAACATCCAAAATATGTTTACCCTGCCACGGCGCCGCTAAGTGATTTACTACCCATCACCTTAGTCAACCCTGTCCCCAACGTGGCAGAATATTTCCCATGAGCTCGCAGCCGGTCTCGTCAAACAATCTGTACAGCCAGCACGTCATCGAGCTGTTTTCGCTTCGTAAAACATAATGTTCTCACCCGAATATAAACGGTGTTTCTTCGGTCAGAAGAACGTGCAGCAGATTTATCACGACGTGATGCTCGGAAATCTTAACACAAGGAATAATGTTCTTATCACAGGAATTTGTCCACATTGTAAGAGTTCACAAAAATACTTCCAAACATTTATGGGAATTAAATTTTTCTGATGGATTTCTTGTTTGAGAAGCAGGTTTCCTCTCATCGTTCGGTACCTAAACCTGTTTGGAGACGTGCAGCATCATGTAGGAAGTGTCTCCGGTGACACTCGTGACTGAGAAAAGAGAGGATGAATGGATTTAATGTGTAGATTTTTCCAATCCAATACATTTTTCAAAGGGAACAAGATGCTGTGGAGTGCAATACAGTAAAACAAGCAAACTGCCATACAATAAAAGATTACAACAATAAAAACAAGGAATAAAAACTGATAAAAACTATGAAAATTGACATCTCAACAGCAAAAGCCAATGAATAAAAACAGGTTTTAAGTGAAGATTTAAAAGCAGCTAATAAGGAGGCCTGTCTAATGTGTGGCGTGTTGTTCTGCAATCTAGGCCCAGCACAGCAACAGCCCGGTCCCCTCTGAGCTTACACCTGGTTGGAGCAGCTGGTCAAGAAGGGGTGTAAGGACGTGACAGCTCAGAAAGGCACAGAGGGGAAACACCGCTTAAAGATTTAAAATAAATAAAATTAAACTGATTCTTAAATGGAGCGGCAACCAATGCAGGGATTTTACCACAGATGTAATGTGATTGAATTTATTTGTGCCAGTTCTCCCCTGTTAATTTCACTTTTTGAATTTAATTTCGGCACAGTGGAGCAGTTGATAGAGCTGTTGCCTCTCAGGGAGAAAGGTCACCGGATCAAATCCTGGCCAGGGACCTTTCTGGGTGGAGTTTGTATGTTCTCTGTTTATGCGTGGGTTTTCTCTGTGTACTCCGGTTTCCTCCCACAGACCAAAAACATGCATGTTAGGTTGATTGGTAACTCTGAATTGTCTCTAGGTGTGAGTGAGAGAGTGACTGTTATTTGTCTCTGTGTCCTTGTGATGGACTTGCAACCTGTCCAGGGTGTACCCTGCCCCTCACACAGAGATTGATGGACGTGGGCACCAGCGACCCCCATGACCCAAAATGGAAGAAGAGGGTAAAAGAGAAAGGATGGATGGATGGATGGATGGCCCATGGGCCACTTTCGTTTGTTGGAGAGGAATTTTGTGGCCCCCACAGGGGTGACATTATAAAAGCTAAAAATGTGCAATCAGTGTTTCCCCTAGATGACTTTCCATGGTGGGGCTCTTATTTCATCCATGATTTTTGTCATCAGTGTGTGTATGTGTGTGTGTTTTTTGAACGTTGGAGTTTCAGCGTGAGGGTTTAGCGTGAAGGAAGAGGTAGCATGAGCGCAGCCGTTGTTTTTTAGCTTGGCTGTAATGCACACCACTAGCTTTGTGCTACTTCACTGCTGACATGGGGAGGGGGGCACATTTCGGTTTGGTAGGTGGGACGCTCGGTTCAGTTGACAGAGCAGGGTGCCCTGCTTGTGTAATGGTAAGGGAGACACTTCTAATTATTTTTAACATTGTTGATATTTTTACAATTTAAGACAAATGAAAGGACCAGATTTTTGGGGGTGGGGTGGGGGGGTAGGTTCTTTAATTAACAAAAACTGAAATATGCAGACCTATGTCATTTTCTTAGCTGTGGAAAAAATTATCAAGTGTAGAAATAAAGCATAAAGTTAACGTTGGTATGTTTTACTACTTGTATTTATTCAAGTATTCGCATATTTGCAAAAGAAATAACACGAAAACTGTTAAAAACTAGTCCTTTTTTTGTTGTTGGTATAACAACCAACAAAATGCAATTCTATGTTAGTTTTGGTCAAAGCTTGAAAGAGCCGCTGCAGAGGAACCAAAGAGCCGCATGTGGCTCCAGAGCCACAGATTGCAGACCCCTGGTCTAGAGCAAAAATATCCTATGAACCGACTTCAATGAAACACCACAACCAACTGATCTTAACAAATTAATGGCGATAAATCGGTCTATTTTACACATATTGAGGTAAAATCCAGTGTGGTAGTAACTGAGAGTCATTTACAGCTCAAATTCCGAGCACTAACAGATCATGCAAAATCCCAGTGTGGCATATTACTTGTCAGAATTTGATGAAAACAGCAACAGCTCCATCATTTCTCGACGTGAGACGATCTTAAGCTAAAACTCTGGCATGACAGGCGGCAGGAGATAAGCCTTCCTTCAGAGGATGCTGCCTTGACTAAAATCTGAGCTTGACTTTAAAGCCTCCTTTCTAGTATAAAATTGACGACTCATCATTTGGCCGATTGTTCTTTGCAATTAGCCTGAAGAATACTCATAGCGTGAAATCTGTGCCTTATCTTTTCCCATCTATAAAGATTAAGGACAAAGAAGGAGCTCTGCTGCGAGCTTGCGGCCAGCTGTTCCACCTGCCATCAATCACAGCTCGTTAGTCTCAACAGGAGCGGCAGGCTGAGCAGCAGAGAAAGGTCAGCGTGACTTCAGCTTGTCTCCAGATTTCAAGCTTGCCGCAGGTTTTTTTACTCTATTAATTTTACAGCTTTCTAAGGATTTACGAACGCTGCTTTAAATGTTCGAAATAATCAAAGCATCTTATTGAGCCTCCCGCCCACAAAAACACACTGCGCAGCATTACAGTGGCCCAAACACACGCTACATGAGAAACTCGAGCCTTGTTTTGTGAAATGCCATGGGGGCTATTCTGTAAAAAAAAACAACAAAAAAAACCCATTTGGGCTTCATCATTTATCGCGCCTGCTCTAACCTTTCACTTCTTTATCCCTTAGGTGCGTTTAAGAACTGAAACATCCTTTAGAGAAGATCCATTTCAAACATGCAGCCAGGAGGATGGCAGGGAGAGGACGTGGAGGCACAAATTAGAAAATGAGACTAACCTCATTTGCTTTTTTTTTTTTTTCCATTCTACAAGGTACGTGCAGTCATTGTTGCAAACTAAAAAATAAAACTTCCTACGTTCTGTGCAATCAATTCAAATTAAATTTGCTGACAAAAGAGCAAACAGGTAAGTGAGGTTCAAAAGAGGACACGTGTATTTACCTGGTGATGCAGGGCTGGAGGGATGTGACTCCTCTCCAGTCTCTTTTGTTGCAGTCTCCTCTTTTTCTGCATTCTCATTTGGTGCTTGGGTTCCCTCCTCGTCTCCTGTCCCCACCAGGTAGTTCCAAGGCTTCCAGATGGACTTCACAATCTTCGAGATGACCTAACATAAAAAAAAGCAAACCGTTATCACCCGACAGCTTCAGATTTAACGTAAAACGTCAATGCTGAGTGTTTAAGCTAACCTTTTTCTCAGCTGGAGTCGGGTGAGCTGGAGGTCTGAGAAACTCCTCCGAGTCGGGCCCGGGCTCCTGCAGATCCCCCCAGTCGAAGGAGTTCTGACCTGGGATCATCTGTAGGGTAACGAATGACGCCGACAACTCCGAGGACCAGGGGTCTGTGGCTTTAGATGGTTACAGCATCAGCAACAGTTTGGAAAACTCTTCACGTTTCAGTGTAAGACTTACAGAAGCTGTGAGGGGACTCTTCTTCTTCCAGCTCAACCGTTCCTGTCCAGTTGGAAGTTGACGCTTCAGCATCTTCTGAGGATGCTGCAATAAACATCAGACGCAGAATCAATATGACTTATTTCCACAGTGGCTGGTGTGTTTTCCACTTGACAAACTGGTTTAAGACAACATATCTGAGCTGGTTATAGATGGACGTAAAACCTGGGAGCGTGGTGGTTTGCTGCGTAGTCAGATTGGAGCTGTCGGTCGCTGCAGACTCAGCATCACTCGAGCCTGTGAGATAGCTCCAGGGCTTCCACTGGGAGGTGTAAATCTCAGAGCCTGTATCCTTCACTTTGCCTAAGAAATGAATTAAAGACATGTTTGCCCACTTGAATCCCTGAAATCCCCGTCTAAAAGCTTGACGGGTTTCAAATTGTTCGCGAACGACGGCTTGGTGTACTGACAACGGAAAATCTTGATATTTAACGTTTCCTGTCTTTGTTCTCTCTCTCTCTTGCTTCCTCTCAAGGCGTCTGTCAGTCCAGCAGGTTCTTGGATACATGATTAGAAATGAGTGTTGCCATAGCTACAACAGCAGCAAAGACTTTTATTGTGAAAGTTGCTGCTTTAACAGCCAACAAGGCTTCGGTTAGAAGGGAGATGGAAGATTCAACCATGTGTTCTCCTTTCATCTTAAATTTTTTGTTCTCTTTTGCTTTGAAAAAATATCACTGTATCCATAATTATAGTTGTTCTGGTATGGGATGATACCTCTGTAGCAGTAAGCGTCGTATAAAGCTGTCGAGTTGTCAGCAGTGGTGTTGGGCATGACGGTGTGGACTCCCGGCTGGCTCCCTCCACATTCTGGATGAGGCCAGGCCACCGGGTAGCGAATGCTGCCGTCGGACAGCCATCCCGGGGCGCAGCTGTCTAGGCCGGCCCTCCACGCCAGGTAAAGCTGACCCACGGTGGCCAGCTGGCCCCCGAGGGACACGCAGCGATCGGAGGCTGAAGACAGTGACAATCTGCCTGGAACTGAGGAGTGAAACACCTCACCTAAAGGACAAAAAGTCAGAGAGAGGATCATCTACACAGAAGACGAAGGCTAGGTTCTAGACCGGGGTGTCAAGCTCACTAACAAAACAGGAGCCAACATTAAAACCTTTTTTCAAATGAAGGTCTGGTTTCAGAATCTACGTTAATTCAAGTTAGATACCCAACATATTTTCTTGGTCGCAGGTTCATCAACAAGAGTTTGACAGGTCTCATTCGATGTTCTCTGTTGCACTTTTGACATCAAAACTAAAGATTACTGAAAAAATTAAAATGATAAAAGTATTTTACATTTAAAACAACATCTTGGGGGCCAGATAAGATGTCAACAAGGGCCACATTTGGCCCTCGGCCCTTGAGTTTGACACATATGTTCTAGACACATCGATTCAGTAAATACACACTTGGATTCTGAAGGTAACATACGTGCACTGCTAACAGCTGGGTTATACTTCTGTCGCTTCAGTGTCATGTCTGTGACACTCATCCTCAAGGTAAAAGTTTTTAATACATTTATTGTAAACAAAAATACCTAAAAGTACTCAATATGTTCATCCAGATCTTTAGAGTTTAGTTTGACAAAAAAATAACTCTTTAATAATGATCTGTGTACATATTATAGTAGATTTACTTGACTTAGTAGTAATATACAACACCTACTTATGTGATTTTCATCCTGCTACTCATCAGGTACATATCTATAT
>JARVGQ010001954.1:27612663-27626798 GCA_031762355.1 Hypsolebias martinsi | reverse complement strand
CTGGGCCCCTGAGCAAGGCCCTTAACCCCCACCATCTGCTCCCTAAAACAGGTCTCTCTTGAAAATGAGTTCTTGTGCCTCAATGAGACTACCTGGATAAATAAAGGGTAAATGAAAAAAAAAAAAGTTCATTTCAGCAGAATTTCATTGAACAGGGAACTTAAAGGCAACGTGGTACATTTGATATAAATATTCCTCAAATTATTTCAAAGGACAGCTCAACAGATTCATCCTTTTCTCTAAGGCATTTTAGAGGCTTGATACTCAAAATCTTTATTCTGTTACATTTTCATTATAGACAAAAATAACTCAAAATCATAGATGAAAAAAACTGACGGTTCTCCAAGAAAAACACTTTCCACATCCCTGAACAAGTCCTGCTGACACATTTTGTTAGTTGATTGCACACAAACCAGATCTTTAGCAAATAAATAAATAAATAAATGTCACGGTCAGCTCGTGACAATAAAAGCTAAATTTCTATTTCTTTAGATTTGTCAAAGACACTGGCGTGTTAACTGCTAAAATAATGTATTGCTGTGAAACAAACATATTTTGGATCAGCATTAAATTTGCTTGGACTCTTGGGTGTGAAATTCTCTCAGCTTGCCGTCTTAAAAGGCTTTCAAAACCACTCAGGCACCCAATGATGAATAAATGCAGCTAAATAAGACAGAGTAGATATGGTAAACAACCATATTGTTTACTCATTATGCAAACTTGATTTATTAACTCCAGAAAACCAAATCACGTGGTCTGTAAAATAAATATTTCCAAAAAATTTTCCTGAAGGAGAGGAAATTCATTGTTAAAACAAAATACCAAAATATGATGGTCACAAAAAAATAAGAATAAAAATAAAAATAAAAAAAACCTTTGTGGAGTTTAGGTTTCTGTTACATAATCCCTGCACTGCAAGTTTTTCAGGCTGTTATTTGTCCGAGCAGCAGCCGTTCTTCCACATTCTTCAGAGATTTTTGGTGCCATGATGGATTTTAGGATCTTCCTCATTCAGCAGATCACCAAGACCTCACAGATGGCAACTAAAAGTGCCCGCACAGCTGGTCTCGGCATTCATCAAGACAATCAAACAGCAGCTTCCTCACAATGCAAGCGGCCCTCACAATGCAGGGGGCTCCCATCAACAAAGACACGGAGACCCGAAGCAGCAATCAGTGTGGAAATCCCGCAAAGGCAGACCTGAGGTGTGCAGACGTCTGGGCTGGGGATTTAAACCAGGAGGCCTTGGGCCATCGTACCTGACGGCAGGCAACCTGAGATGCAGTGGGGGGAGGAGGGGACAGACGTGGAGACACATAAAGGAATGGAAAAGATAAAACCAGAGAGGACAAATAGGATGGTGTCGTTTACTGTTTGGTGGATTTTATTTATTTTATTTTATTTATTTTTTTACTAATTTACGGCCACAAATTTCATCTTATCATAATCAGATTTTTACAGAAACTGCATAAATCAAAGTCATACAAAGGACATTCTCCTTACATTTTGAAGATGCAGAGGTCAGAGAAGCTGGCCTTGTGATCGGAAGGTCGCTGGTTCGACTCCCCGGACCGACAACGTCAAAGCTGTGTGGGAAAGGTGAACCTTTTTTTCATTAATTCATTCAGTCAACCTTTATTTAGGCAGGTTAATCCCATTGAGCCTTGAGGACTCATTTACAAGAGAGATTTGTTCCAGACAGAACATATAAAGTGCAGACATTAATGACAGTAGACACCTGCACCCACACCTGTCTCCACCCTCATTTGCCACACTCTGGGCCCTTGAGCAAGGCCCTTACACACCATCTGCTCCCCCGGGCGCCCTAGATGGCAGCTCTGCTCCACACAGAGAGTTGTGGTAGCTCAGTGAGCTGTGGTTGCATCAGCAAGGGCATCTGGTGTACAGTACAAACAAATGCCAAGTCTTCATGCGAGTTACTTCACTGAAGAAGAGAGCAGCTGCAAGACAAAAAAGTGTCTGATAAAATAGTTTCAGAAATTACCAATTCAAAATTGTTCACATGTAAATTAAAAAAATGAACTAAGTACTAAATCAGTCCAATCACTACAGCTTTTTTGCCTCAAAATGTCCAACAAGAGTTCCAGATTGTGACAAAAAAGGACCAAGTGAAACCGTACCAGCTCAAACTGAAAAAACATAAGAGGAAATGTGAGCAAATGCACGGTGGGAATGAATAAAAGTCTGTTTTTCAGGTGCATTCCTGTGACACACTGCAGAAATATTTACCACCTCGAACTAAATGAGCACGCTGATGTGGATTTAAAAGCTGACATTACTGGGGATAAAAAGAAAGAGCTTGTGGTTAGTCGGGGAGCAGGAGAGCAGCACGCTTGGACAAATAAGGATGGTGAGAAAATGGGTCCTTTGTTGAGCTCTGTGATACTTCTCGCGCTGCACAAACAGAAAGAAGGTGTTGCAGGTGATTAGGAAAACAAATGTCAAGTTCTTTCACCCTCCTATCAGCTCTTTTAAGTCCAAGCCTGCACAGGTGCATGGTGTGTGTAGAAGCACACCCTCGAAGCCAAGTTTTGCTGCTGAACAGATTGCATGTAACCTCCATCCACCAGAGTCCACTCTCCTTTTCCACTGAATGCCATGGCTTCTCAGAAAGTCCCCATCTTTAATGTAAGGTGCACAGCCCATAAGCTGCGAGATGCATTCTCACCTTGACAGAAAGAAAACAAAATGAGTTTCTCTTTGCAAAGCAAACACGTAAACCACCTGCAGGTTCCCTGGTTTTCGCCAGAAACAGGTTGAGGTAGAAGTTTGGCTCCAACATGGACTGTGAGGAATTTTATGCAGATGCCTACATGTGAGAAAATCAAACTCCAAAAGTGGTTTTACCTGCACAACTTAATGCACCTCATCAGCAATAAATAATTACAAAGCTGCTGACAGGTACAGTACAGAACGTCCTTTGTTCATAGACAAATTGTAACCCATGCTCTTTTATTTCTGACAATGTCAATAGAAATGCTTTTTCTTTTTTTTTTTTTTTTAACAACGTGCCCAATAAAAATTCTGCAAGGTTTTGAGTGACATTTTACAGGAGAGTTGATCTCACAGTGCACATCTGCTGGTTTTTATTGCTGTTTAATTGCTTCAGGATGTAAACAGAGCAGAGGTTTTTCTGTACCTCCAAAGAAAAATAATAATTCTACTCCTGATTTCATTTTTATCAACTCATGAGAAACAACGTCTTTAAAGAAAAAAAAAGTGTGCTTCATTTGTAAACGAAGGCCAAATATGACATTTCTTTCAGAGTCAACGTGAATAAAAACAGCTCAACAATGGCGAGGTCTATGGAAGACTCATTTGAGATCAATATTTCTTACAATGGTAAGAACCTTCTACAGGTGTGCAGTGGAGAGCATCCTGTGCTCCAGCATCAACGTGTGGCATGGAGGCTGCACAGCTGGAGAGAGAAAAGCTTAGAGTGGTGAAGGCTGCACAGAATGGAGTCAGCCTCCCCACCATCACAGACATCTACGCCTCCAGATGCAGGAAGAGGGCCACCTGCATCTTGAAGGACCCCACTCACCCAGCACAAACACTTTTGCCCTGCTCCCCTCAAGAGGAGCATTAAGCGTAGAACCGCTAGACTATGGAACAGCTTCTACCCTGAAGCTGTTAGACTCATACATCACTAACTAGGAAAATCACTGTAATGCCACTTTAATTGGTGATAAGTCACTTTATCCATGCTGCTGATTTCTTACCTTTAAGCTGTTGTAGTCATACCCATCTGCTCACAACAGACTCATGTTTAGGCTGCTGTTTAATACACCATATTATTATTTAGCATATATTTTAGATTTTTGTATACTGTTTCTTTTTAATATACTTTATATTTTTTGCTATTTTTGGTTGTAAATGGAACTTTGAGTTCACAGTTTAGTTCCACCTCATGTGCCACATGCGATGCGAGTGACAATAAAAACCTTGAGCGTGACAGTTCTGTCATATCGGTATGACGTTACACGCAGCTTTGTTAAGTATAATATGCATCTAAAAAGATAATAGATAAACTGTAAATGCAAAGTTTTGCAATGTGTTTAAACGCTGAGTATTTATCACGCTCCACTGCCGTGCTTGAGCCTGATGTACTGTATATTCTTGACAGCTATCTTAGTCGTGCTTTAGCTTTTTTTCACATTCAAGCAGCAGATTCACGCTCATATTTTCACCTACAACAGCTCTTCCAAGACTTGTCCGATTCCGCCATATTTGTTTACGACACATCGGAGTCAGAGAGTCTGAGTCACATCAATGTGGCTTAAACTTCCATGTATTTTGGGGAGATTCCACCAAGTGCTTTGTTTACATTTCAGAAAAATATGTTTTAATATCCTGCATCGACGATGTATTATCTGAGTCTGTGTCATGAGTTCAAACTGCAAAAAAGTACACATAAATTATAAAAACCAAATCAGTTAGCCCTTAAAACAGAGAATTGGTGTTTTCCACCTCTTGAATTAGTTTAAGGTTAGCACTGTATGAAATATTATGTCATATTGTTTTATGATGGCGCAAAGGTAAATGAACGTACAAGTGCCCCCATACACTTTCATGCATCTCCGTCAAAGAACTCAGCAACACAAATCCATAGCTGTTACTATAAAAACCTTGACGGGTGTGGTTACAGATGAGACATGAGCAGACACGTAAACACACACATGGAATGTAGTAATAGTTTTATAAGCCCGTTCAACACAAAACACACCTACACCGAGCGCGACACGGCTACGAAAACAAGCCCAAAGTTGATTTATTGTTATTACTCAAACATAAGTCTGATAAAAGCCTCACTGTCACCCAAAAGCTTTTCACACACAGCATACACACTGAAAAATATTAAAACTGTGGCCATCAAGGTGGTGAGCAGAACCCTTTGACACTAATGAATCAGCTCCTGCTTATCAGCAGAAATAAAGATAAGTCCAAAACGAGAAAAAAAAAAAAGAAAGATACTAATTGCTGCAAAGCTAATGTGTACACCCAACGCTTTGCAAACAGTCCTGACATCCTTTGAACTTTGCATTTACCTTGAACGATAGCAGAGATATTATCAGCTGCGAGGTTGAAGAAAAGTTTGCTGATTTGTCCGAGAGAGAGCACAAGAGCAAAAGAAAAGCTGGTTAATCAATAATCAATCAGAGTAGTTCACTCTGTTTTTCCCTCTTTTGTTGCTTATGGTTTTGTAGATGCCTCTTGTTATAATTTTTTTTTTTTTTTTTTTTAATCACGAGTTTGAAACTCGTTCTAAACTTACCTGGAATCAGTCTGCACCGTCAGGACAAAGCTGAGCCTTTTCTTAGAATTTGGTACCATCGTTTTTTTGTTCTTTTTTTTAGCATGAAGTGAGATTCATCAATTCAAAGAAAGCAGCACAGACAAGTTCATTTATTGTTGTGAATATTTTCCATCGCCGTCAAAAATGTAAAACTGAAGGCGGTGAGATCAATATCTAATGATGATGTTTGATTTTAGAATGATAATAGCACATCTTAAGGAAAATTAAGGAGGAGTGTTCATAAAGCCAATACAAAAAATGTTGTAGTGGTTCATAAACCTTTACACCACTATTCATTACCCATTATATGTTATTTACATCGAATTAAATGGGTATTTGTGAAAAGAGCTGTCATTTTAACCCGAACCCGGAGCCAGTTCCGGCCTACACCTGATTAGGGCCACACTTGGCCATAACAATGTGCTTAATGTGCGGGCCGGGTCGGTGTCTGGCTTTTGATTGCATCAGTTGATGCGCGTGGCTGACGATCCAAATATATGGCAACATGGCTTGTCATACAATCACCATCTGCACGCTACAATTTGACCGCGCGCTGACCGACATTAAAAGAGGTTTTTTTTTGTTTTTTTTTTTTAAAGTTAATTTAAGCTTCATACAGGACTATACTGTAAGCAGCAATCCCAAATGAACGTTCATTCAGCCGCTGCACTTAGCGGACGCATGCAGCCAACGACCCAAACAGGTGAGATCCCAAAATATCCAACATGTCAGAGCAGGGTCCATGTCTGAATAATGCAGAATGCAGGCAGAAGCAGGGGTTTAATACTCTGATGACCATGACCAAGGACAAACCAAAGACAAATGCCCCCTCAGCTCCGATCTTCTTGGCCTTTTACTCATCTGCGCACATCTGCCGACTGTTACTAACTATATAAGCAGTCGGGTGTGGGGGGTGGGGGGTCTGGATCTGTAATTAATGTTAATTTGTTGGGTCAGGTGGGGTTAGGAAATTATGGCTATGGGCTGGGGTCAGGTCGGTTCTGATTTTTTGGGCCCGAGTGCAACTCTACTCTCCTCTACTGAGTGCAAATAGCAATAGTTAGCTTTAGCACTTTCAGGGCAACATGAGGCGCTTGTAGCAGTAATAACTGAAAAACTGAAGGCAATGTAAAGGCTTATAAAATACTATTTATATGAAACACTTATTGGAACTGTTTTAAAATGTCTACTTGTTAAGCTTCGACTTAATTAGCTCATCAGTCCAGTCAGAATTACACTCACATTGTCAAATCTGAGATGGTTTAAAACGGATTCTACAAAAAGTAAGATACAGTATTATTTGAACTTCCCCACAGGACCCCAACAAAACAAACAAAAAAAAAACAAACCTGAATTATTCCTTTAACTTTATGTATTTTACTCCATCCATCAGGTTTCAGTTTCATGTCACATCTGGTCACGTGTGAAGTGGAGCGCTGCGTTGTGTCTGCAGGCAAGAGGGGAATCCAGGTTCCTCCTGCAGCTCTGAGGAGCTGCTGAGTGAGGCCCCTGTAAACCAGGATTAACCCTTCTCCACTTTTCTGGTTGACCAGAAGGTCAGAGGGACTTCTCCCACATCTCACTCAGTTCTCCTTGTTTTCATTTCTTTTGTCCTGATCCAAAACATTTCAATCATTTAAAGAGCTTTTGTTGCTAAGTGGTTGAATCTTAGTGCTTGTTGGGTTGTTCGCTCAAGCAGAAGAATCTCACCAGAGATTTATCCCTCAGATGCAAAGTAGGCCGCCAAGAAGTCATTTTATGCTGTTTTTATTTTATCACAGTGATGTTGCCTAATTTTAACGAGAGCCACAAAAAGCTGCAAGTGCATTAGTTCGTCCAGGACTCACAAATTTCACAGTTCTATATATGTACTCATATTATTTGCTTTGTTTATCAGATTAATTCAGCAAAGCTATTGCAAATAAAAGTTGAAGTTCCATTGAGCAACAGTTTATCACGCACTTAAAGTAATGACAGCATGAATTATAGATTAATTTTGTAGATTGTTCACTTTTTTTTTTTAAGCTGGCAGCTTTTTATTTACACAGGATATCAGCTGCTGAACTGTGCCGATAACGGCTGAATGCACATCTTATCACGTCCGGGGCTGTTAAAGATTGAAATTGTCACATTATTCACACCAGCATTAACTGGGCAATTAGCAAACAAGATATGGGTGCTAAAGGTCTTCCAGTAGACTTTCAATGAACTGCCCAGAACTTGGCGCGAGGACGCTGCAGAGCCACCATGACCTCCCAGGCAGTGTTTTCTCTTCCACACAGCTTCAGCATGTTTTCACTGCAGATCCTGGGCTCATAAAAGAGACTAATTAGAGGGCATCCTTCAGCTGAGTGCAGCTATCAGTCAGTCAGCTCACATTTATGGCCTTTTTTATGCTGCACCTATAAAACTCTGGCGAAGTGGAGTATATCTGACTCGAGGAGCCTGAGGAGGAGATAAGACACCTATATTGTCTTGGTATCAGCGCTGAGGGTAGCGCTGTCTCTTCAGGGTTGTAACCCTTGGCCAGGCTCTGAGTTAAGGCTCTGACAGACGCCTACGCTTGTTCTCTAAACTTTTCCACAACAGCACTGTGTTTCCAAGTGTCTTCATTTCTTCATAACCTGTTTCTGAGGTGACAAAAAAAAATTTTTGTAATATTTTTATGTTCTATGCAACTTGTTTTGGCACAAGTGCCAAAATTGGCATTTGGACAAATTCCATAAATTCTTAATTGAAAATATATATATTTTAAGTTGGTGAAAATCAATTAAACTTAAAGAAGTTTAAATTAAACTTTTTAGACAAATACATCAAAAACTTTTTAGTTAAGATGGGGTAAAACATGTTTGAAGTTAACATGTTTCCAGAATTAGACTGAACCTTAAAACTCCAAAAAGCAAACATATGACTTTTTTTTGTATAATTAGGATAATATCTTGTCACAAGAGCCAGTGTACAGAAAATATATGCTATGTTGTTAAAAAGTATTGGGGAGGATTTTTTTTTTTTTTCAGTTCTGCTAACTTTGCTACAACGAGAAAATCTTTTAAAAAGGCTTAGATTATTTATCTTAAAGAAAATGTATTTTCCAGTTCTCTATGTGGCCCTTGGTTTACTTTAAATATCATGATTTGGCACACTGGGGAAAAAAATGGTTGCCCACCTCTGCCTTAATTGAATTTTCTCCAGGCTTTTGTAAAGATCTACTTGGACAGACACATCATTATTTGAGAATCATCTTGTTTGTCTACATATACTATTTTATGGGTCAGACCTTTGGTACGTTCCATATTTTGACTAAAGGAATAGGAACAATCTGTTGTTGTGACTGGCAGATGGTAACAAAACATCTATAGATCCAATGTAAAGTCTAGGCTTGACTCTTTGACATGTGTCGACACAACACTGGTTCATCTCTTGAGTTTAGGAGCTTTGTTCATGTCTGAATGATAAATAGATCAGAGATAGGTGGCTTAAACTTGACAGAAAATGAGTGAAAAAAGGCAGACGTCTTAAAATCCTGAGAACAATTGCTCAAGACTCATAAAAGATTACAAGAAAGTTAGTCCCTTGTAGAAACAAACTACAAAGAAACTCAAGCTGACCGAAGACTCCTGCACAGAACTGCATGAAAAAACGTCTTTGTGTTCTTAGAGGATGAATGGAGCCATTATTTCAATGCAACGAGTGTGAAATCAAAGCAGCTTCCATACTAGAGATTTAAAGTTATTCTGAGTGACACATACGATGCTGATTTAAACAAAAGAAGAAGACAGATGCATTAGCATGCCAACTACGCAGATTTGAATAGCTTGTTAAGTTCAAGTCAAACAGATACTGTACTTAAGGCATGAGAAACGAGCTGCAGTCCAGATCCCATCCAGCTGCTATGAGTCATGGCAACTTTGGCAAACATTTTGGTTTGGTGTGACTCATAACCACTCTGACACATGGATATCCAGAACACGTGGACGAGCGCACAGCAGGCAAGTCCAGGCAGAGGGCTGCAGCCATTTACACCTGGATTAATCCCAATCTGCCTCAGATCAAACCATCCTGTACCCTGCACTCACACGTACACATCAACATCCAAAGAAATGCTTTTTGTCTTGTTTTATTTCTCATTTACATTTTTTAAATGCTGATTCAGCAATCTGGCTGTTTGACTCTGTTTCATTTGTTCGTAGATTTGTGCAATCTTTCGCCTTTGTGTTAATTTTGCAATTCATGTATCAAACGTTCAGTTCATTGATATATCTTCCAATTTAGTCAAAATATTATCTTTCTAATCCACTTCAACATATATTGTTTAGTCATTTTATGCTACTTTAAGCTATCCTCATTCGGCTATTAGTGTTTTGCTACTTTTAACTAGCACTTTGAAACTTTTAGCTAATAACTTTTTACTTACAATTTAATTTACCAGCTTTTTTTGCCACATTTACTTTTGACTATTAGTTAACATTTTGTTATGTTTAGGTTTTTGATTTTTTTTTTTTAGCTAATTTTAGCACCAGCTTTTTGATACATTTGATTTTTAGTTACTTTTGCACCAGTTTTAACTTCTAGTAAAGCTAATGATAATTTTAGCTTGCGTTTGGCTATGTTTAGATTTAGCTAGCTTTTTTTCCTGCTTTTAGTTTTTAGTAGTGATGGACACAACTAAGTAAAAAGTTAGCTTTACTAACCCATATTCCACTAACTAAAAAGATTAGCTTCACTAATGCTAAACCACTAAACAGGCGGAAGCTAATGCTAAATTGCTAACTGCTAAGACGTCCCTCAGTCTGTGTTGTATCTTCGTCTCCTTCCAGTTGAAGCTGCATTAACAATCACGTCTTGTCATGTGCATTTGTCGTAAGCCGACAGTGGGCCTAACGAACTCTTCGAGACACGCCCACCATGGACAGAAACAAGCTTTTGAATTTTGTTAGCTGACTTGAAGCTGGCAAACAATTTAGTGGAAGCTAATTCTGCTAACAGTTTCCAAAATTAGCAAAAATGCTAATCCACTAAATTAAAAATGTGTTCTGCTATTAACTGTTAGTGGATTCCCCGGGCAAATATGGCAGCTCTCTGCTCCATGTGGTAGCTTGGTGGTCTGTGGTTGTGCCAGGAAGGTCATTGGCATCCCACGCTAAAAACAACTGACAAGTCTTCATGCGACTTAGTTTGCTGTGGTGACCCCTGAAAAAATGTCAAAAGAAGATGATTAGCTGTTAGCGGATTAGCATAACTGAGCCCAGCACTTGTTTTTAGCTGCTGCACTACTTTTTTATCATTATTATCCAACAACTCAAATTCAGCTTCTTTTGAAACTTTCAGCAGCCATTCAGAACTCTGCATTCGCGCTGCTTTTTCACAGAAACAGCAATTTCTCCTGTTTTATTTTATTTTATTTCACCGTGGTGCAGCAGGATTGGTCCATCTGATCTTACCTGCTCCTCCATCTGCTCACGTGGCCTCAGTCTGTTGTGGTTAAGAAAACATTGCCAACAGCAGCAGGCCTGTGATGACTCATTACATCAACATGCACATCGTCTCCTGTCTTCTGACTCTCAACGGTTCCCATCACATTTTTTTTTCAGCTCTGCCTCCATGCCCATCCCTTCACACTTGTACATTAAGTTCAAGTAAAGCATGTGTGCAACTGGGCCATGTAATTTTTATTCACTTTTTTCTTCTTTTACTCGCAGTTTCAAGTTCACAAAAAGTAAACACACACACCTGTCTACCAGGCGGTTATGGTAGCTTTGCATATCCTGTCTCCCCTTTTAAAACGGATTTAGAGCTCAATCTGTCACAGTGAGCACAGCCAACAACTCCAAGTTAGTATAAACTCATCCGACACACAACGCTCTGATGGATTCTCATGCTTTGTTTTCCAGGAACTTTGGTGTATGCTGAAGGATTTGTTTGGTTACTGTAAGGCTGAGCTGTTTGGCTTGGGTTAAATCCATACAGTATAAGAGGAACAAACTTTCCTCAGAGCAACGTTAGACGGTATTCCATGCCAATCTCTGGAACATTTAGTACTCCTACATGAAACTCTTTGTTGTACTGTGTGCCCAGAAAGCTGGTAATTTATTTGAAAGAATGTAGTTCTTCCTGCTGGTGCCTTCAGGCTGATAAAAAGAACCCGACGATTAAAGTTAATAAGACTTTTATGCACGCATACGTGTGACGTATCAATCAGATTTTCCAGGCAGATCTGCAAACCCTTGTGCGCAGTGTTATTATTTGTTTTATGGTGAAAATCCTGTGAAATTACAATTTTAAAATAAAGACTCTCATTTATATTCCACACACTTAAAATAAAAGCTCCTATCTTTAATTTAATCCATCTGTAACTCACTAGATTTATGGTTTATTGCAAACATACCTAATATGATCAACATGCATGGTTAAATTTAATTTAATGTCAACCAATAAGATGTCTGTCTCCCCGTTGGCTCATATTTGATAGCAAACCCTCACAGTTTAAAATGCACAGCGCAGTTGCTTAGTTGTTCTTTATGTTGTGTGTCAGCAGCCCATTATGATAGAGGGGTGGAAAGACACTATCCATGTTTTGACTGATGTGCAGACACGGTCCACCATCAAAATTGGGGCATATCACACATAATATCCAATTCAATTCAAAAATAATTTATTAATCCCAAAGGGAAATTAAATATTGTTGTAACTCATTATCCTAATTTCATTAAGAGATGTTATAGATGCTGATGGGTGTAGACAGGAAGGATCTCTTGTAAAGGTCCGTCCCACAGTGGATCCAAAGACAATGACCGCAGATGTCGTCTGATATGTCCACCCAGACTCGGCTGGCCTCTTGGTTCCCCGAGCTGCAGGACTGCCTGAATGTTGGGCAGAATTCCTCCCAAATCAATGGCCACTCCTTCCAGCAGCTTGCCAAGCTCCTCGTCGCCGCGGACAGCCAACTGCAGATGTCAGTGGTCGATCTCAGTCCTTCTGCTGTCACGAGCCACATTTCTTGCCGGTTTCAGGATCTCTTTAGGAGATCTTAGAATCTCAGTGGTCAGGCACTCGAGCACTGCCAGCAAGTAGACGGGAATGCATACACGGAGCCTCCTTTTCAACTCATTTGAGATTTGGGGCTGTAGTTGAGATACTATTTGAGCTTTTGAGATGTTAATCAGCTGCTTCTGATTGTTAAAAAACAACACCTTGTTGTTATGGTTATGCATCATAACAAATGTCCGAAAGTAAAAAGCTTTCAGTAAAAATCCTTCCACCTGCACAGCATCCAATACCAGAGGAAGTCATCATCCAAATAAAGTGATTTACATCCAGAAAAACAGGAATTAAAGTTTCCAAAAGCAAAATCTCAGAATGAATGTGACAGAGCTACTCCAACATGCAGCCACCTCGAGCGGAGCAATTCTATGTTGTAGTTTTAAAAATGAATGCTGTAAAACTGTGAATTAAAGTTGCTTTTCATACCAGCATTTCAAACTAAGGTCATCCTTAGTTGATAAAAGCTGGAGTAGCTTAGAGCGTGCCTTAAAATAAAATTATGTGTGATGGATGAGGATGACTCTTGACACACCAAAATAAATCTCTGTAGCTATAAAACAGTAGCCACTTTTGTATTTTCAGTTATGGAAGCCATCTTGGATTGAGTTCCATTCATTCATTCTCTTTACCTGCTTCTTCCTTCACGGATCACTGGTGCTCATGTCCAGCAGTCACTGCATGAGAGGCGGGGGACACCCTGGACAGGTCTCCAGTCCATCACAGGGACACGTGAGACAAGCGACATAAACAACCATTCACTCTCTCACTCACACACTTGGGGACAATTTAGAGTTACCAATCAGTCTAACATGCATGTTATTTGTCTATGGGAGGAAACTGGAATACCTGGAGAAAACGCACACATGCAGGAAGATATATCCAAAGATTGATTTCTCCACACAAGTAATTCCTCGAGTCTATACCAAAAGTTTGGATGGCATAAACACATGCAGGTACATACTCAACAGTGAAACATTGTAAAGCATTTTTTACATAATTTCTTCAGTCTTACAGGGGTTCATTTAAAGGTTTAATAGCAGAAAAAAGATTAAAAACCATGAAAATAATATTTTCTATTCATCTTTGTAAGGGTGCAATTCTCACAGTGATAATTTTTCGACAAGCATTTGATGTAATCAAGACTTTCCAAACTGTACATTCTTTCCAGCTGCAGAGTTTATTGCTCTTTTTGTTTTCCTCCTGCTAGTTTCAGCATGCTGCCAACCTCTGCTCGACTTTCCTTCAGGATTCATCTTTATTAGGTGCTGCATTTAACTTAGCAGCAGGAACAAAGCACTGCTGCTAACTGCTTTTCAACACATCCCAAACATTTCCACTTTACATGCATATCTCTTGAGAGAGTGTCAGTGTGAGCAGCACACAAAGCCTGGTGGGGTTTAGAACAAAAACTGGAATAAGAGAACAGTAAATCTGTCTTTGTCTCTAAAACTGACTACTACTGGCATAATGAAGTAAAAATGACAACATATGGATGTGTTAAACATAGTGGTACTTCTTCCAGTTATTTAACAGTCATCAGTGGTGTACCACAAGGCTCAGTCTTAGAACCCTCTTCACAATCTACATAGGTAATGTAGGTCAGAGCATCCCGGATGCATCTTTACATTTCTATGCTGATGACACAATTGTTTACTGTCAAGGTAAAACAGTTGCTAAGGCATTCCAGCTTTTGCAATCCACTTTTGACATCATCCAGTCAGATTTGTTCCGTCTCAAACTTGTCTTAAATGCTGATAAAACCAAAGGGATGCTTTTT